>OY720640.1:129914460-130068217 GCA_963169105.1 Ceriagrion tenellum | reverse complement strand
GGTAGGCCACCAGCTGTGTAAAGATGTAAAATTTTTGTGGGTGAAATAGTGACATGTCCTATGAGAGTGTATTTGGAGAAGCTTAGATTTTATTGCGGTGGCTTATTGTTTGCGGAAAGAACGAGTTTTTGTACCTATCTGTTCGGCAGAGTATCTCTCTTATTTAATCGCATCTGTCAGACCTAGAAATGTAGTGAGGCGTCATGATAATATTCTCTGTGTCGCTCTGAAACACACCAGTTCTTAACATCTCCAGCAGCCTAAGCCTAACGTGCATCCTCCGAGTCTCTATGGGCTCTAGGCAAAATGATATTTCGCTCAAACTACCTTAAGTTAACAAAAACAATCAAATATTCCAAATCTGATGCAGAAGTTTTCACGTGGAAACTCTTCCCACTTTCTTGCCCTGGAATTAGAAAGCAATACGCAGACAAAAAGACAAGACTAATTTACTCATTCGACTGAAAAAAGATCATTTAGTTATCTCATTTGTATTTTCTGGTGGCCGTTTTAGGCTTTCTATTATTCTTTATAGCGTAACTCCTCATGAGAGTTTTACTCGTCAATCGTATTGCATTACTCCCCATGAGACGCCAAGCAGAAGGAAAAAGTTCTGGGGAATACCATCTCACTACCCAAATAGTGGATGTCAAATACCCTGTTTTTTTTACATTATAGCGGCTATTTAAAACTTGGAGTTGCGCAAACTATTATCGTAACGATTCTACATCTATCCCGCGAGCCGCCGCATGGGCATGTGGCAGGGGGTGGTAGGTCACCAGCTGTGTAAAGATGTAAAATTTTTGGAGGTGAAATGGTGACATGTCCTATGAGAGTGTATTTGGAGGAGCTTAGTTTTTATTGTGGTCGCTTATTGTTTGCGAAAAGAACGAGTTTTTGTACCTATCTGTTCGGCAGAGTATCTCTCTTATTTAATCGCGTCTGTCAGACCTAGAAATGTAGTGAGGCTTCATGATAATATTCTCTGTATCGCTCTGAAATACACCAGTTCTAAATATCTCAAGCAGCCTAAGCCTAGCGTGCAGCCTCCGAGTCTCTATGGGCTCCCGCCATAATTCCTCTAACAGTTGTGTAACACTATATGTTCGTTCGTAGCAGTTTTTAACGAAGCGCGCTGCTTTCCTTTGTATTTTATTAATTTTGTTGCTTAAATCTATTTGACCAGGGTCCCAAATGCTCGCGGCTTATTCGAGGTGTGGCCTAACCAGAGCGAAGTATCATCTCTCTTTGACTTTTTCATCCGAGGACATTCCTATTATACGCTTAACAAAACCTAGTTTCTTTAACACTTACATACAAATCATGGGCGTTCATATTTTGAAGTATGCTGTGGCTTCCCTGTGATTCTTGAAATATTATTCAACATTTTCGTGTCCTCTGCTGGGCAGTTCATTAGGAGTTATGTGGATTGTGGTGGGCTATCATTATCTATGCTAATGTAATAACTTGGTGGTTTCTATATGTGCGTGTGTTACTCAATCCTATAAAAACTATTGATCCGAATGAGCTGAAGTTAGGCATAAGCAAACCAATGCTCCTGGTTCAAACATAGACGTACTACCGTATTGATATTTTTCATAATTTAAAGATTATGGCTTATAACAATTTTTTCGACGAGAAAGCTTATTTTCCCCATATAATTATTTAGTTTTACGCGGAAGATTATTTTTTGTTGGTAGAGGTTACCTTAAGGTGTTGAGACTTTGAAACTATTGAGACTGTAGTCTTCGATAAAAATCATCGGATTAATTGTACGCATATAATCGCCTGTGCTTCTCGGATAACGACAAATAACGGCCAATAAACGTTTTAACTCGTTCGAAGGACGAGTATCCAGATAGTATAAATATAAAATAAACATCTCTTCACTCGAGCTGTGGACCGTTATTCATTGTTATCTCCTCCAAATTTCATTTCTGGAATTGCAAATAAGTTTTTTCGAGTGAATCCCGGACTGTACCCGTCTTATCAATTGAAATTACGTAGGCATTTTTTTTTACTTTCTTTTGTTTGTCCAAGTCTTTGACGCTAATTGACTTCTCTCTAGGTTGGCTTCATTTTAGATTTCATGGGCAGGATTGGAGATACTTTGCAGAGGCAGGTTATTTCCGTATTTGATAGATATATGTCCTTATATCCAACAATTTGGCAAAGTTACGCAAGAAAATTTTTCAAAAATGGACGAAATTTCCTCTAAAAACAGTTGTATTTTTGCATTCCTCAAATTCCTAGCATATCTTCCATTCCTACCAATTCCCTGTTTGAAGCAGATATTGTCTGCATTCTTTTCCTTCAAATTTTGACGTAATTCAGCGGAGGGCCTCTTGCTTAAAACCGTCATATATTTTTTGTTTGCTAGAAAGCAGTCGTGAATCAATGGAAACTAGGTGAAATGGATAAAAACGGATACTCAATAAATCCTTGAGGCTATTTGATCGATCTTTGTCTCTTTTTTAATACAAATAGAATTTGTTGAAAGATATTTTTCCCCTTTGTCCTAATTTACTCAGTAGGTATTTACAGAAGAGAACGGAGGGAATATTAGGAAACCTGATATATATGACGAAAAAATGGGGTGCTAGAGTATTAAAGACGTAAGTAAATTATCTACCTAATCATTACACCATTCAGCAATTGTTGTTTGCCCTAGAAGCCTGGCTCCCTTTAAATAATTGTCTCCATAGTACCCTATACATACGAACCACTTTCCCTTCTCTTGCACTCATACTCTGTCTCTACTACTCTAGACTCTTAAAATTCCTCCTCTTAAAGAGTCTCTTAACTACACATTCGCCCGTGACTTTCGCGGTCCACCTCTTCCTCAAACACCCTACACTCTACTCTCGCGTGGGTTATTAATAATGTTAATATATTTTCTTTTCGATATGGATACTAATGCATATCTTAATGGCGTTAATAAAAAAATACGTTTTTTTACGAGAAATCAGAGGCTTTTGAAATTACCTTCCTCTTAGAGCGTAATTTAAGTGCATAAACATATGCAAGTGAGCCGAAGAAATTTCTTCTTGAGAAAGAAAATCTTCCGCTGCGCTCTCAGTTTTTGAAAATAACAGTCAAATTTTTATAACTAAGTGCTGTGAAAGTTAATTTCCGATGTTCTATTTAAATTTTTACGTCCGTAAGCAATAGTAATATTTCAGCTATTTGTGATTAAATTATATTTCAACGATTACTAGAATATGTATCTGATTTGAAAAAAGATATTTCGAGGTAATAAGTGGATGAAAGTTATTAAATTTTCGTGGATGAAAAGTGGCTCTTATACCATTCTCACTCTGCTTTTCATTGATTTTTATTAAACGCTCTAAGCGCAGTTAAAAAATGGAGATGCAAGCATGCTAGACACTATAACGGTGGAATTTTCCGTGTGTATTTGAATTTAAAGTACAAATAAGCCGCAGTTTTCATCTCTACTCCATTTTTTATTCAATCAGCCGAGCTCATCGTCCAAAAATATGTTAGGAGATTTCCCCTTCTTTCCCTCACAACCATTGCCATTGTGAAAAGAAATCTTCAAGATGCCTTTGAAATTCGTCATTATTCTATTGTTGCTGGGTCAAAAACAATGAGAACTAGTAATATATCCTGGTTGCTTCTGCCAGCTGCAATTTTTCATTGTATCTTAGTGTTTTCTCATCAAAGTTAATTAGTATCTTTGAATCGCTTTCTTAAACCTTCCTTTCCTCACTTCTCTCCCTATCTATGCCTTTTCTCCTCCGTTAGGACTTACCACGTCCTGAATTGACTAGAACCACACCATTATGCTGGGAATATATTGCTGATATATTGATGGAGCTAAGAATCTCCTTGAGGGAAATCCCAATCTTAAGCATTATTAATGAAATACTTGGTACAATTCCACTCTTTATTTATGACTCGATGGATTTCAACATCCAAAGCATCATTATCATGGTATATCAGCTATAAGTCCGCCCTCTTTTTTTTCGATGACACATCTTGAAACCCTCCAATCAACGCTCATCCTCTTCTGTTATAGGATTAGAATTTTTTTACATCTGTGATCTCTTGATCTTTTCACTTATTATGAAAAACTAGCAATAATGCCCATTGATTCTCAATTGGAAGGATATGAGTAAGAAGTAACATACATAGTAGTTCGATGTATGCAGAAAAGAATTTGACTTCACGTTCACAATCTTAAGAGTGACTGCTTCGATATTCTAACGCAAATGGATATCTTACAGCAGCAACAAAACTGCTTCTAAATTGCTGTCCGCTCAGCGACACTTCGCCACGTCAATTCTTTTGAAGCCGAATCAATGTGGCTAAGACAGTGGAGGTCAATATTCAACCGCAAATGGATAAATTATTGCTCAAAAATATCTATTCCAAATCGATTTACGTTCTGTGACACTTTGCCACGTCAATTTATTGATAACTCAACAATTGCGACGTGAATAACGCTAATAGCACAGTTGCAATATTGCGCTGCGCTTTTAATTAATAGCCATTCATTTAAAGGCAGCAACTAAGAAACTGTTGCAATTGGGTAAAAATGAAATCCTTAAAGATCTTACTAACTTCAATTTCGAAAGATTACGTCCCCGTTTGAAGCGGGACTTAAACCGTGAGGTGAAACTTGGAATCGTAGCTTAAGCACATTCTGGCATGCCCTACTAGTTTACGATTCATAGACCAACCTTCATCGCCTACCACTCTCTTCCGTTAGTCGGCCAATTTCTTTCAGATTGAAAGCGTTCGTGTTTGTACCTTCCTCACCTCGTTTTATGGCATATTTGCTCCGAATTCGATCCATATTCACCCCACTTAGCTAAAATCAGCTAAGTTGTTTACACTAATTGCTGCAGAACTCTGTTGAGAACTGTTGTGCGAATTTCCACAGAGAAAAAAATCATCCGCCTTGACCGGGATTCGAACCCGGATCCCTCGATTTCCGGCCGAGTGCTTTAGCCAGTTAGGTAAATATACATTTATTTCAACTTTCAAAACATCAAGTACAATTCTCCACAACACACATCAATATCTTTCTTTTAACATAAATCAGTGTCCAGTAGTTCTTCTATCACAAATCAGTGTCCACTGGTTCTTGTAACACAAATCAGTGACCAGAAGTTCTTTTAACACCAATCAGTTTCCGGAAGCAAGCTCCTCTCCCGCCAGTGACGACGACGACATATCACCCGCACCATCCTCCGCCAGTGCTTTGCGGAAGACAGAAGCGAGGAAAGAGCGCACCTCGGCTGGCGCTCCATGCACCGACATGCTATCAGTAAAGCAGAGTAGACCTTTCCCTACTGCCTTGAGTCTTTCCTCTTGGATGCTCCACCGTGGCTCTTCTTCCTGTGTCCGCCCCTTTGTTTACCCGGTCGACTGCCCCGGCGTAGAGACCCCCGGACTGCCATGACCGGTTGCCGGTCGTCGTCCTTGGCGTCCAAATGGCTGGAATGGTTATCAGATGACTCTCCGCCTTCGTCACTCTCTGATTGTGGAAGCGATAAGGTGAAGGTGCTGGGGATTACCGCCACGAGGCGAGGGGAGGGAGGGGAGAGTGTTTCAGGGGAAACTCTTGACTCGGAGACGGACCCAGCCGTCAGCAGTGATGTTTCTTTGACGTCGCAGGTAGGAGGTTTCGGAGTCGGGGAGGGGATAAGTGCGAAGGCCTCGGGGGGTAAACACTCCATATCCATAGCCGCAGAAACATCCCCTTCCCCGAATTCACTCTCATCTTCGCCAGTCAAAATAGCTCTCGTTTCCTCTCTCTTTCCCTGCTTAGGCGTCACCTCCTCTCGCCTTCGCTGATTTTCTATCTCCTCTGCGACCTTCACTATGGGATTCTCCATGTCCTCGGTGCTTCCGGCGATGAAAGTGTCTACTGCAGTTCTCTCAGTCTTTCCTTTTTTCTTAGGAGTTTCCTCTTCTCCACTCGAATGGCGGCGTGCTTTCTCTTGATGGCCAAGGGTGTTTGGTGGAGTTGGGAGGGGTGGGGATGATGGCGGGGGCGGTGGTCGGGGGATGGTAGGGGAGGCTCCGGGGTATATGCCTCCCAGGGAGATATGCTGCTCAGGGACGGTCGCGGACTGCGTGGTTCCTTCGAGTCCAAGAGGAGTGAGGCCACACTCCTCATCCACGGCCTCGCTCAATTCGACTGTTTCTCCTGAGGTCGCCTGGGCGTAACTCCTACCATCGTAATTACGTGGGCACAAACGTCTTTCATGACCCTCCTCTCCACAACGGGCACAGGTTCTTCGTTGTCCGCCATAAATAACAATGGCCCTATTCCCTGCTATATTTACATAGCTAGGTATATTTTTCTCAACCACCATTCGGGCAATTCTCGTGCCGGTTAGTACGCCGAACAACTGATCTCCTGACCACTTGTCGTCTGACATTCTTATAACTTTCCCATAGCGGGATAAATGATCACGGATGTCCTCTTTACTAACCTCAGGTGGTAGACATGAAATTTTCACATTCACAGGGGAACCGGAGGTCCTTTCTAAAGTTATGTATCCCCTTTTCGTATCCTCAGATGGGAAGGGGAGACGTTTCGGGTGTTTCTCGATAATTTTTTCCACAAGGCTTTCATTCGTCAGCTTCACGAAGATGTCCTTCCGGTTCAAGCCAAACTGAATGGCAACGACATCCTCTGCCGCGAGGCCCAACAATCGAATAAACGAGTGGACTTCGAGCGGCGTTGCGTTTTTCATTTCTTCTTCTAGTTGAATCAGTAGGGTATTAATCCTTTGCACCGCCATTTTAGGTGAACGGTAAGATCAATACAAAGGGATGGAGATATAGGGGTCACTTAGTTCTCGGAACCGCCTACAGACCACTAACTAAACACCGGTGGAACAGCTAAAAAAGTAAATTAACGGCCGCATAGCGGCCGCTAACTAAGTCAGACAACTAGAAAACTGCCTCTCCACCTGTGCAGGATTTCACTTCACACACACGAAAAATAAGCACGGGACTCCGTCGTCCCAACTCCCGGCAAGGAGAGGCTTCTCCGGCCGGCAAAAATTCAGCCTTGGGGCTCACTCGCAGCGATCGAGAAACACGTCCGCCCAGTTAAGCTACCGAGGCGTCCTCTTTCCCTGTGGATTTTTATGACCTTTACGGGACTAGATGTTCTCGACTGCCGGACATACAATGTAACAACCAGTCGCACTAAGCGCATAGGCGCCACTGCCCACGAGGAAAGATCGAACTTTGAACGCAGAGAGGCGTTCACTCTTATTTGACAAATTTTAAGCTATCCGGGACTAGCCTCGGAGTTTCACTTTTACGGAGTCACCCGCAATACACAAACGTGCGAATTTCCACAGAGAAAAAATCATCCACCTTGACCGGGATTCGAACCCGGATCCCTCGAACTCCGTTGGTTTGCGACTCCTTTTACTTGAAATGTAAATGCTATATGTAAAAAAAGGAAAGAGGTTTCGTTTTGGAAAACCATTTCATTTAAGCTTTGTCAGATTTCTCAAATATTTCTCGCACTAAATGACGTCAGTTGACGAGATAACTATCTGTAGAAAATTATTTGAAGCGTAATGCCTCTTTGAAGCACAAATCAAAGTGTGAAGTGGTGGATTACGATTTGGGGAGGGAGCAAGGGATATGTGAGTTCTGGTTTGAGACGTCAGTGTTTCAAGCATGACCTCATATTTCGCAGAATTTTTCTTGTTTCATCCGCAGCGATATATCACATAGGATTAAAGAACGTACCCCACCATTGGGAAGATTGCCCCTCTTTGATGCTCACTGCATTGAGCACTTATTTTGCATTTCTAATGAAACTGAGTTTTCCTCGGCAGCTATGTATGGCATGATCTGGATTATATTGAAGGTTAATGTCATCAGATGATGATGACGCTGGAAGTATGCTGATGATCTTCAATAAAATAAAGAAAAAGTTGTATAATTAATTTAAGCTCTCAATGAAATACGAAGCAGTTTCGAAAACATCAAAAGAATTAAGTTAATTTATTAACTTCAGATCGTTATCATAGCAATTATTGCTACTTCCTCAAGATATTTTTCCGCTGTTAATCACGGCCCTAAGCCTTCAGTATTTCTTTCTAGCTCCATGCCAACCATTTCCTTCAGATAGGAGTGAATATCAAAAGGAATTACTCCACATCCAGGTGAGGCATGATGCTCTTGTAATTTGTGTCTCATATTAATCCATTGCCATAGTATGCCTTTTATCAAGGCTTTCTTGTACTCTTCATGCTTTTTGAATCCTCCTTTGTCCCAAAAAAATTCCTACATTTTTGACTTTCTCTTCCGCTCGCATCCAAGTTTGTCCCTATTTATCCTTCATAAGATTCCTATCACTGTTACTACGTGATCAGTCTAATTTTGCTACTTCCATGAAACCTCTTCCAGTTTTATGTCCAGCCCACACTCGCTTTACTTTCTGGCCCGCTGTCTGACCCCCTTCATTTTCCTCCAAACCTCTGAAGTGAACACATGTTCTCTTATCTGCGAATACCGGGTTTCATATATATTCGTGCAATGCCACTCCCCTTCCCACATCAATATGTTGAAATTTGTATGTGTTGTAATTTTATCCATCGATATGACAAGCCTAAGCTTTTATTTTTTGGCTCGCAAAAGTGCTGGCCCCTCCGATCCTGGAAGCGGCCCGCATTGCTTCAGGCGCGGTGTAAGAGATGTAAATAAATTAAAGGAGAAGATGCGACATGAGGGGGACGTCCACGGTGACCGCACAGGCACGTATCCAGCCGAAAGGCGCTTCAATTCGGGAAATAGCGACAAATAGTAACGACACCTCCTCTCCGCAAAACGTATGTTAACCGCAGACCATCTCTGTATTCTTGCTTTCAATTTAATTGTCACAAATGATTTCTCGCTCAGCCCCTCTGGGTCCATGGTTAGGCTTGAACTGAATTCATTTCAAGACCCGTCTACAAGTTGGAAAGTATCATCCTTAGCATTCTCCCCACTGGTTGAAATACGCTCATTTGAATTTCTTAGTATTTCTGAATATTTCCTCGAATAATTACTTTATTTCCTAACATCCTAGATGAGTAAAAATAAAGTCAGAAAACGTCGGAGCGGGCCCTCATTTATTTAGTACGAATGAAATTCGATTTATGTAAATCTCTATCTCCTTCATCTGGAAATAACAGTGCATAGGTTACCTTAGACGGTCCCATACAATGAGAGAAATGAATACTTAAGTCGTGTTTCATTTCCTATGCATATTCGGAACGAAGTGAATAACGAATTTTATTGGATGTGGGAATCGGAGAGTTCAGGGAGGAAAGAATGGAGCTCGTGAGAAGTGGTATAATGGCTGCGAATGATCTCTCCTTTTTTTATGCCTCAGCCTTCCCGGGAGACAGATAATCGGAAAGGTTAAGCAAGCCGTCCCCTGAGGGTTGGGATGGAAAGGCCGGAGGACCGCTCCTCTGTGGCGTCCCGGCACGCACGACCGTCCGACGGTCCCGCCGCTGCGGTTTTTGCTACCGAGTGAGCCGCACATGAGACGAAAAGGCATTCGGGCGTCCCGAGGTGCGTGGACGGGTGGTGCGAGGTGGAGATGGGCGGATGGGGCGGCCTGGCCTGGCGACCGACTGCCCTCCTCTAATTAAATAGCCTCACTTCTTGGATTCTCCCTTGCCATCCTGTCATTCGAGTCCTCCGAGCCTTCGTTTCTTTGTTCCCAGTCCGTGACAAAATTCGTCGCCTCCTCGCTCACTTGTTCCCCAAAAATTCTCACCTCTACCCTTTCATCGAAAACCTTGTGATTAAATTCGTCGTTTTTTTGCGTGATGAATTCTGTAGTTTAAATTATTCCTTAATGCGCACACAGAAACCTATTCAGCTCGTGGAGAATACATTAAATGAAGGGAGTTTTCCCTTCAATGCGTAGTAAGTTAGCGCTCATCGGAACATATCAGGGCACTTCAGTTCGCGCGAACGTCGTTTAATGGAACGATGCGCACTGGCGAAATGTATTTTAAGTTGCAGGTTGGTAGCATTCTGTGGATGAAAAACAGTCTTGACCGAATGCTTTGTTTGAAGTAATTGATTTAGCTCCAAAAAAGTGATTAAAACCGTGATGTTTTCAACCCAGAGTAATTAAAAACTTTACCTTCTGCATATTTGACGTATTTCGTGAAATTCATCGAACCTGATTACAATCACAGGAGTCATTATGTAAGTTTTTTTTTGCTTGGCGCACATGAACACTACTCCCGATTTGTTTTTAAATGCGCTGCGTGGTGCGCAGGGTCTGCAATAATATGAGGGCTAGTATGCGTATGTTTTTCGCAGTGATTAGCGCACTAGGGCGAATGGAAAGCTCCCGACATTGTAAAGGCAATGCCTTGGAGCGAGTTCTCGCCGATGACAAGGCTTTAAAATTTATTGACTTTAGATAAGTCGTGAATGCTTAAATTTTTACTTTTAGAGTTACTTGGGAATTTTGAAAAAGTTACGACTATGGACCTGCCGAGTTTTTATCGATTAAACCTCTAATTTCTCTTCATCCGCCTATTCGTGCTGGGCTTAGTCCCTAAGGAATAGTCGAGAGATGTATATTTCATGATCCTTACCTGGAAAATTTTCTGGTCTGACAGTACCTATCGAAGGGAAGATACTCGTAGTACCGCCCATGGGGAAAATAAGCATTACAGATCAGTCAGATTATCAAGCAGTTAACAAAGGTTTAGATTTATTTTAAGAACTCGTATCAAAGTATATTCTCTTCCTTGGTTTTTGTATGTGTTGTATCTTAGGGAAATTTATTCAATTCAAGGCAATGCTATGCTCGAGAAGAATGGACATAATTGTCGTTGGGCTATAGAGTCTTATTTTGATGGCGGTCAAGATCAATCACACGTCACCATTGTCGGTGGTGTTGATGGTACATTTGTTCACATGTAGTGAGCTTTGTAATTCGCCTGAAACCCATTAGTGGAGAGTTTAAACGTTCATAACGATTCGTGCACGCTTGACCATGTATCTGTTTGACTCTGAACTTAGACCAATCGTGTGCATTTAGAATTATAAGTAAGTATTAATTCTTGTTGCAAATATGTATATTTATGCGTGATTTGTGTCGAGCAGATGTGTCCATTTGACATAGAATTAGCATTTTATATCGCATTAGCATTGCAAAACGTTGAGGTTCACTTTAGCAAAATGTGGATTCTCTTTCCTTATAATTGAAATAAATTCAATGAAAAAGGCAAGAATGCGGCGGGTCCGCTTTTCATCCTATTTGAATAATTCGGAGAAAATGTTTTCACTGCTTCGCCATTTCATTAGTATTTATTAATTATGAGTCGGCAATGCGGCAGAATCCTTCTCAGTTTCATGAAGCAGTGGAATCATTCTTAGGGTTTAAATTTGCATCCCGTTACGGTGATCCTGGTATCTTTCCCAGTGGAAACTGCGCGCCAATTTTTTCCTCCATTCCTACATACCTTATGGAAACTTAACGAAATCAATTTAAAATTCGATACTTATATGATTTACAAAATTTTTGATGGTATTTTCTTCCAATTATTTGGATTACACTGCTCTAAATACGCACTAAAGCTCCTTTTCTGAATATAACGATTGGCTTCCCATTAGTTCGACGATAGTTATAGAAATGAGGTGTCATCAGGCACCAAAAATTCATGTGAACTACAAAAAATTTAGTAGCTTCTCGAACTGGACTACCATGCTTTTCCACAGTTATATCCTCTTTCGTGAGTTTCATGAACTTATCATATTTTAATAAAATGGTTTATTTATCTAGTAATGGTAGACTCCAAAGTGCTGATGCCTTCATAGAAAACATAGCATATTCTTATCCCCCACAAATTTGCTCATTTTGTTTTTTCACTAGATGTCACTTCTATGTATTGTTGAAGCGCTGTGATGGATATTTAAAGAAGAAACCAATATTAAATTGTTGGCACGCTTGCTTTTTACTTCGCAGTCATTTCAGTCATTACAGACTAAATGAAAGCCGTATTACAGACCAAATGAAACTCATATTAGCCGTTATCTTTCTCGTGAATTCCTCAGTACTGATTACCTTCTTCCTAACCGACACCTCTAAAATTGGGAATGACTCTGGAAATATCTGTTAGATGCTAAGCAGAAAATATTACTGCTAATGACTCCACAAAGAGAGCTGTTGTATTCGATGTTTCCATCGCTGGGAATCGAAAATCACAGTCGACAAGTTTCTCTGTAATAACTGTACTCGTCGATAGTACACCAAGAAAATAAATGAGCGTTTCTTATTATACTAATTCATCACCACCAAATATTTCCCTTTACTCGTATGAATCTTTAATATAGGTATCTCATTTTTTTCGCGCATTTTATGGGTTCCTGATATTGTCACCTTCCTGGTCTCCAGAATCTCGTCACCCATCTGCATCTCTCGCGGAATAATCTTCGATCTATATTTCTGTGTTAGCTAATCTATTTCTAATGATCATCCTCCTCCAATCCAAATCCTCCACCAATGCCGGGGTTTGAGTCCGGATCCACTAGATCCTAAGTCAGCACTCAAACTCAACATGTCTTTCCGTCAATTGCTATGCGTTTCAGTTTGGAATACGAATTGAGACTCGTAGTAGGAACATTCCCCCAAATGTAGCGTCTCATTGAGTTTTGACCAAACTAAGTGCCCATTTTTCAAACTAGTCCATGCCAAAGCGTTTATTCCGTATGCTTCCTCGTACTCTAACTTCTTGCTAGTTGGAAGAGCTTTGCATGAACTCAATTAGAAAATGTTTCATTCGTCAGAGGTGTTTTCTTTCATTTATTCTGGTTTCTCTTTGTTAGAGAATGGATAGTGTGCTCTAGTTTTGGCAAGTTGAGAACAACTATGTTTAAAAGCTCCAATCTTCCATTCATGTCATGTGTGCACAAATATATTTTGCCCAATCTCTGTCACTTTTGCCAGTCCTGTCAACCCCTTACCTCGGTCGCGTTCCATACGCGCCCAGAAACCCCGCGCCCGCTGCTATCGCCCTCTTCCGGTTCGCTTAGCCAGCGCGACTCCCCCCTCCCCTTCCTCTCCCATCCCCCTTTCCCCTTCCCCCAACAACCTTTGATTACCACTTTCAGAGACGGCCGCGACCTCGACTCTCCTAAGTAACCGATATTTTCATGCTATCTCCTTCCGAAGATTATTATTTATTTCGAAGGCAATTGTCAAATTTAAAATTTAGTGGAAACCGCTGTATGTACCGTATCCTACAATAGGTTATCCTATGGTTATGTCTTCTAATGTGCCTCTACTGTTGGATTTTTTACCATGAGTATTAAAGTTAAGACTTAATCATTAGTTAGTAGTCTAATACTCTTTTTGGGTGGCTAAGCACTCGGTGACATGTTTAGGGCTCCAGGTACGAGTACCGTTCAAGGTGGATGATTTTTCCTCTGCGAAATTTGGCACTTAGGTGCTTTTGCGGGTGACTCCGTAATCTTCTTGTGAGCATTTCAAAGTAAAAACCTTTTAGCATATCCCTTTCTTCAGCACTATTTCAAACTTATGTATATCCTAATAATTAGAAATAAAGGCTCTTACGAAAGAGTACATCAAGCATAAATATTTTAATTCTGAACCTGCGCCAGCAATTAATAAATTTTTACTTTTAAAAGTTTCTTAGCGTTTATTCCTATTAGCTGGAGAGCATCAAACTATTTATAATGATAAAAAATTTATTTCACCATCAAGAAAAACAAGTAAATTTGGAAAAAGCTTTAAAATATATCTGGTTTAGCTTAACTTTTACTGTTAGAGTTTTACTTCTTACAATCAAGTCACTTTCGGTCTAGATTCATAATTGGAATAAGAATTATTAGAACGTCTTGTGATAAGCTGTAATTCAGCGTAAGTAAAGTAAAGTAAATTCACTAAAATTTAGACCTTACTTGGTTGGTCTTTCAATAATAACCTACATAGTGGGAGCCCATAAGCCTTTCTGATACTACTAGCTAGTTTTTAATGGACTCCACTTGCACAAACAATGCATCTTTTCCTATAATCAGTTTTCAACATGTTTGCTTGGAGAAATGTTGCGACAGCACTATATTATCAAAGGTTATAGTTGTCTAACTTATTTTGTTTCGCCGGATATACCCCCGGTGATGTTTACTTTTCATTTGTTTCTCGACCGAATCAATTTATTTCAACTATGCTTTATCTTAGACTGACTGTAACATTGACTCAAATTCTAGTGAAAATCCTCGACCAATGCTGTAATTTGAGTCCGGTTCCACTAGATCCTAAGTGAGCACTCAAACTTAGCATTGTGTTTCCGTCAATTGCTATGGGTTTCAGTTTTGAATACGAATTGAGACTCGTAGTAGGAACACATTCCCCCAAATGTAGCGTGTCATTGAGGAAGAGAGCCCGCGGTAATTTTGATTGCAAGCGCCAGTAGGGGTGGGTAGGGCTCGCCCCACCCCTTATCTCCCCACCCACTTCCCCCCCCCCTCAGTAAGTACGTGACACATCACTCGACACAGTAACGTGACCAAACGACCGTTCGACCGTTTTACTGTTGAAATTCGCGTTTTTTTCCGCGAGGGGTCCCTCCCCCCGCAATTCCAGTCTTATGCGCGCCATTCCCGCCTTTTATCCGAGCAATCAAAATTCCGCCCACTTTAAAATTGCAGCCCACCCACCCTCTTCAAACACGCTCTGGGGATTCGAATTTTCCGTCTGCTAATTGGAAATACATTTTAATAATGACCGCCACCGAATCGGATGGCGCAGTCGGCGTAGGTATACATGCCATGCTTCCACCGTTCTCCCGCATGCACTCCACACAACCCCCGCGCCCTCTCTCTATAATGGAATATATTTTTCCGCGCGAGACAAGTTAATTTCCGCACAAATTCAATTTAATAACCACCCCGTGGAAATCTAAATTGTGTGTTTGTTCGCAGGGGGCGGGTGTCGCGACGACACCCAGACGCGGTAATAGTATTCCGCCGGCGGAACTAGCGACGCGACGACGGCGGACGGTCCCTAAACCACATGCGGACCTCAACTCACTTTCCCTAAAAATACCGCCGAGTACTCTCTATCTCCTGTTGGAATCGGCAATACGCTTGTTTTTCATTTACGTCGATGTGTACGCTCAACATCGTGACTCTGAGGATGCGAAATTCCACAGAGAAAAAAATCATCCGCCTTGTCCGAGATTCGAAAGCGAATCCCTCGATTTCCGGCCGAGTTCTTTAGCCAGTTGAGCTACCGAGGCATCCACTTCTCCTTTGGATTTTAGTGACCTTTATGGGACCACTCGGTAGCTTAACTGGCTAAAGCACTTGGCCAGAAATCGAGAGGTCCGAGTTCAAATTCCGGCCGATGCGGATGATTTTTTTTCTGTAGAATTTTGCACAATTGTGCATTGCAGGTGACTCCGTAAAAGCGGAACTCCGTGGCTAGTCCCGTATAGCTTTAAATCTGACTTTCTGAGGAGCCGAGCGGCCGGAAGTGGCTAAGACACCAGTCATGAAAAGTAAGGATATGGGGAAAGGAGAGATTCTGAGGATCCCGGTTTACTAGCCACGGTTTTACCATTACGGAGTCCCCCGCGAGAGCGCATAAGTGCGAAATTCCACGGAAGGAAAATCATTTGCATTGACCGGGACTCGAACCCGGATTCCTCCATATCGCGCCATGCACAAAGGATAATCCACAAAAATATCCACATTGGACGAGGACGCCTTGGTAGCGACCTGTCTGAGAGCCCAGAGCAATGTAGAGGAACCAAAGTTCGAGTAACGGTCAACGCTAGTGATTTTTTTCTTCTGTGGAAATTCTGCACTCAAGAAAAAAAATGGAGGAAGAGTTGATTAGTGAGGTGTATAATTGGAGAATTGGGGTCTCCAGCTTATCTTACTGTAGCTGCGAAATGAGCGCAAACTTTTGAGGATTAATGGATCAACCTTTTCAACTTTCTATTTTATTATGCTCTTGCTACTTGTCCTTCTGGATTTGTATAGGGGTTGAATAACATCTGAAATTTGGAGATATGAATGTTTCCACCAACCACACGCCTTGACCTTGACAACCCCCGCGAATGGAAACTGATTTTAATTTTTTTGAGATAAAATTGAATGTAACAGACGATATTAACTGGAAATAGTGGCTGTATTTTGTCTAATATATTCCACACAATTTCACACAATTCCACATAATCCACACAATTATTTATTATATTAAAATATAATAAATAATTGTATGGCGCCAACTTTGTACTGTTTTGTGATTGATGGGTAAAATGTTTTTATTGCACCGTAGTGAAAATGTCCACATGTTAGGCTCCTTCTGTAAGAATCCTCCACTTAATAATTACATATTTTCAATAATATTTGCTTAATGATGATAAAATATTTATACTTAAATATTGTTAATGTTTGTGAATTGAGTTTTTTGTAAGAGAGGACTGTGCAGAGCTAAAGTCATTCATGACAAACACAAATTATTACTTTATTATTAATTATAAATAAATGATACCTTTTTAGAAAATTGGCAGTTGTAGGTGACTTATGGCCAGTTGCAGGAACGTAACATATGTATTCCATAAAGTTATGGGACCCATAAGTCATGGCAACTATTCAATAAGTGTTGCACAAACATTCAATAAATTCATTGGTCTCATAACTTATGGCATGGAGTTATGAGTTCCATAAGTTGCCAAGATGGCGGATGCGCAATGAACCGCTTGGAGTCTTAATTATTTGATTAAAGAGTTGTTTTGAGACAAGTGACCAGTTTGTTTACTCTTACTGACTAATTATAATGCGCATAATCAATTATTCATAGGCTAAACTTTCGTAAATTTTATCCGGCGGTGGAAGATTAGATCAAATATTCGAGGCTAGAAACTATTGGTAAATGAGTTAAGTAACTAATAGACGTGTTCATGCAACCCGAATATATTTATGAGTTCTATAACTTTATGGATCTCATAACTATTGATTCCATAACTAAATTTTCTTGCAACCAGCCATTAGCCGCATGCGTTTTGGCAAACATGACTTGAGGGTGAAAGGGCAGGTGAATATATATTCAGTTCTTTGTCTGTAAAGGCCTGTTGCTCGGTGTAAGGTCACCGTGTTAAAATTTGGTGTAAGGTCACATTATCATATTAACTCGTTTTATTAAAGACGAATTATTATACTAATTCCCAATTGACGAAATATTTTCCACTTCCACTCTGCCTTGCAAATACACGCATCAAATATGAGCTATTTTATTCTTTAAACGGACTTCTTTAAAAGATCTCGGAAATTTTTCTATTTAGATTGAAAATGCATAGTAAACTTACCTGTTCTCTTATGCGATAAAGTTGCATTGAACTTATCTGCCCTCTTAGAGGAGTTGCTTGTTTTTCCATTCTTTATGGAACCTTGGTTTACTTATTGGAGGATCAGATCAGGCGAATAACATTAGTTTCAGTTCATAAACATTTTGTAAATATTTCTAAGTTATTTGAGTTCCTACTTGTGCTAGAATGTGGAGGAACACTAACAGGTGAAGTCCTTCGCTGATAAATATAGTATACCAAGGAAACAGGCAAGAAATTTTAAAATACGGAGCGGGATACTGATATTAAAAATCAAATCAAGTGGGATATGTTTATAACTAATTCAAAGGTGGCTTCACACAGCATTAGCTGAATAATATCTTTGAAAGAAAGTACTCCTATATATCTTTATATAAAACCAGTAAAATTTATTTTTACAAAAAAATTTATTTAAATATAGCCGATAGTGCAAAATGTCCGTTTTTGCTGATGGAGAATATGAGAATGGCATTTTAAAATTAGGAAAAGACCAATGCCCTTCTTGAGATCACCGAGTATTCAGGGTTCCGAGGCGTATTGCTATGAACTTCTTTCATCCCAAAGGCTATACTGAACATTAAAAAAATGAATCAAATCGATGAAAAATGAATCATTAATATTTTAATGCTTTATGCTTTAGCTCTTTTTTGTTAATCATATTCAGATAAATTAATCCCACCCCAGGGATCAAAATTTGATCATTTGATTAATTAAATGGCGTGGGAATGTTGATTATTGAACATTTCACCCTTCAGGTTTGATTTCACTGCCCGATTGATGTTTCCTCAACACTTTCACGCTTTATGGATTTTTATCTTTCCCATGCAGCTAAAAGAAAAAATACTCAAAGCAGAGACTATGAAATTTCATCAAACGATGAGGAGAAGGCAATATTAATTTGCCCCGTGTTTTTCGACTTGTCCCATTTTCCAGCGTTGATGTTATTTCGCTGTCAATTACGAAACTGAAAATGAGTATTGTGAAATTATTTCAAATTCCACGTGGATTGCGACAGTGGCAGGCGTTCAAATATCTCGGAAACAATACGCAATCAAAGTGAACTGAAAATTCGAACAACCCCTCCGCCAAACATAGAGCGATAATCACTTATGAAACGCTGCAATATGCGAATTGAATGCATTGACCTGCAGCTTCCGATGTTGCCGTATCTCTTCCCGCAGTAATAACGGTGAGACATGCTCCCTTTGGCTCATGAAATTACCGCATTATTTAGATTCCCAGTGACAAATGACGACAGCAAATGGAAGTATTTCTAAGTTTCATTATTAGAGATGGTTTGCCGGTTGAGGTGAATTTCTACGCGGACAAAGTAAACTCCACTATTTTTTCCACCGCAGTGGTGTCTGCCTTTCATCACGGTTTCAGTATTCGACTAGCACTTCTCCCGATAACCCATCATCATGCCATGAATACAATGCCTGTTCACGTCTTCTTTCTTCCCCACTTTCTCGAAATTCTCTCCAGAGGAGCATCCCTCCCTCCATTTAGATTTGGTGGAATATAGAATATTAATTTCTATTCCTCTATGATATGTTTTTCCAATGGTTCACGCCTGTGACAAACTAAAGTAAATCTTATCTATTATCATAATTGATAGTCATTTTGTGCGAAGCATATTCATGAAGGGGCTAAGATACATGAGGCTACAATTGAATTTCCGAAAACTTATTTCCACTCGTGGAAAAATTAAATCAGCCACGCAAACTATCCAATCTTAACGGTTTTAATACACTGCCCAAACGTGTTTATTTCATTGACGCCCTTTGGAATGCTAGCCGGCTTGTCACGTCGCTAACTCATAACCAAATTATTACCGCGATATATTTTGCTCTTTTAATAAAGCAAATTAAGCTCTACTCCCGAAAAACAAACAATAGATTTGCAGCCCCAGAGTTATTAAATAATTTGCTTTCATCCGCTCAATAAAGCGCTGTAAATAACTGGCTGGCGACACGTTTAAGAATTTTTTGATGAATTAATGCAATTGTTTGCAGCAAATTCGTCGGCCAGAGGCAGGAAAGTGGCGGCTGTGTTTTTTCTCATTTACGCGCTCGCATGCGACGCATTTGGCTCCCTTTTGTACTCTCTTGTGAATGGAATGAAGGTGAATATGTTTGCGTGAGGCAGGTTTATATCTGTTAGCGATTAGTGTGAGCTTATCAATTGCACCTGCATAAAATTATTCTTTGTGCGCCGATAATACTAATTGTATACACCTTTAAATGATCTTTATTGACCTACCAATGCTCTTACTGTATTTGGACTGAGAACGTTCTAGTGAATAGTTCCATCTACAAACCCTTAAAAATTCTGCTTCGTATATTATTTAGAGGGTGATTACTTATATTGACACTATTTTCTATTTCATTTACTAACAATGAAGATTACTCAAAGGTATTATTTTTGCCTTGATATGGGTCGCTATTAGAAAATTCTCTAACATGAGTTCTCTAGTTTCCGTTGGGGTGATTGTGTTGCTCTGTACTAACGATTCATTGGGTGAAATTGGGTGAATGGTGAATAATTTACCCTGAAGAGGATGGTAGTCTACGTCTTTGAAACGTCGCTGCTTATTAAACACTATTCCAGGGCCAGAAACACGATAACTCTTTATGAAAACTCAGCTTTTGACAGATATTACCATTATTTTTGTAGTGAAAAATATAGACTCTGCTGCTACTTGTATTTAACTTTATTTCGTTATCTCCTAAAGGCTGTTTGTTGTCAATTCCATAGCATTTTACTTTTAAGTTTTCAACTTAGTCAAAGTTAAACCATAGCCAAATACTAAGCGTGCCTCTTTAGAAACTAAACATATTTTTATTAATGCTCTTTAGACGAGTCATTCTGTATCGAGAGGAGGGTTCTGAAGCTACAACGTCTTAAAATAGTCCAGTGTGAAATTTCTGTATATAAGTATTTAGCTATCATAATTAAGGGAGTAATGAATCTCTCGACATCTGAATTGTACCACTTTGAATGTAGCTTTTTACTCCGCATGCATTTGATGACATGTACCAGCTAAATCGTTTAAATCTTAATATTAGCCATAATTAGTCACATACATACTAATTTGGAAAATGTCTCATCGAAATTTTTTCCCCTTGAAAAAAATTATCATCATATCTAGAAGGTTTTTGGAGAGAGATTATTTATTTTTGTTGTATTCACCTTTAATTTTTCCATCAAGGACGCATTTTACTACGAAATAATCTAATTTAGAAGTCCTCCTTCGACAGTTTTTCACATGGTGTTAGCCTTTAACATTTCTGTATCTTGGAAAATGAGCCAAGTGCGCACTGCGTATCGTTTATTGCTATCCAAAGGGCACGTGCGAGCGAGTTCGAGGGATTTATAGGTTGAAAGACACGGGTTTTAGTTTTTTCGGCATATTCGCAGTTAAGGAGGAGAAAAAGATGAGCGCTCTTGAAGCCTGCGTTCCTTCGGGACTTCACCGTTTCGCATAAATGCTTCCGAATCGAAATAATAGTCGGAGCTCCCCGAGACACAAAAGGCGGTGGATGTGTAAAGGAGGAGACGGTGTTGAGAGGGAGGTGTGTCTGCGGGGAGGCTGCTTGCCGTCTTGAATGAGGATCCGACGACGACGTCCTCGGAGGAATGCGACGGCGCTCAAACCGAAAGACGGCGGAGATCAAGTTTTCCCCGCCCAAAACACCCGCGAAGGA
The DNA here is from genome assembly GCA_963169105.1 of Ceriagrion tenellum. Taxonomy (NCBI): domain Eukaryota; kingdom Metazoa; phylum Arthropoda; class Insecta; order Odonata; family Coenagrionidae; genus Ceriagrion; species Ceriagrion tenellum. The sequence continues at coordinate 130,047,138 of OY720640.1, read as the reverse complement.
TGACGCTCGCGGAAGCTCCCCAATGTGCGGGAATCCTATTTTTCTACCCTGTCGTGCGATCCCTTTGTGCCATCGCTTAGAAGGGAAGGGAAGGGGGGGCTGATGTCACGACCTTCCCTCCAGTTTGGCGATTCGCTGCCATGCATTCGCGCGCGCTTTTCGGCGCCGAAGCCAGCCAAACACGGCCCTCGTGCCGTCTCCCGGCATTGCACGCCCTATCCACAGCTCTGCTCCGCTTTGCTCCCCTCGTTAGGAATGGACAGGGCGTTCTGAGCGCGCGGGTGTAGAGATTTACTCGCAGAGTGGTCCAAAATAATCAGAAACGCTTATAATTTTTCGCCACTCCCCCAAATCCTATGCAAAATGACTAGAAAACAACTTGTGCTAAATATGATCTTCATGTATCAATGGGTAGCCGTACCCCTTGCAGTTTAATATTCGGAGTAGGCGCCCGTTTATGCTTTGTAATATGTGGGAGGACCACTGGTTTTTTCGAAATTTTCAAGGATCCCAATGAAGATTGGATGCGGAGAGTAATTGCAATGGTACTTTGTACTGGTTACTCGCCTCAACGACAAGAGTAGTGGCCCAGGTAGTTAATGCCTCAATACAATATTGTTAATAGATGTTTACTTGTCTCAGAAATATATAAATAATTCATTGCCGAAGCATTATTTTCGTCATGTGTATACATATCTATGATACATTACATAAGTGATTCCTATTTATTCCTGAGTGCCTTAATACCAGAGAAGGGAGGGTTGTTTTTGTGAAATTTCTCAACTTGAAAAACTGTTTGTTTCTCTGTCTTAATTCTACATTATGCATCATTAAAGCCCTGTATCACTTTGACAGCGTGCCTCATTCAACCATTTAATACGGGCAGCTAAATGATTCAGCGATCTTCTTTTTTAACTCCTTGGCTCATTTATCTTTTTAGGACTCTCCTCATTATTCAAAGTTTATGATTTAATTTAAAACTTGAAAATCGCATTGGCGGTCTCTATTTTTTGTACAATTGCATGGTTTTGTATTGTATACTGCGGCCTCATTTATTCTTCAGGGCAACAAAGAGACCAAAGCGAGCAGCTGCATTTCCCGTTACTATGTCCCCCCGTGCATTACTAAGTCACGCTCCCTGATGCCGATTGGTGCACGTGGAGCGCAGGTGGAGCGCCCAAAAGCCACTCTCGCCCGTGATTCCCCCGTGAGCTTTCAACGTTCTCATTCCCCCCACTCTGATACTAATTCCCAACGGTCATACATCTGAGCACCATCGCTTGAATGAGCCGCTGAAATCACGCGTTGTTTCGCAATCACATTATCGATTATGTGGAGCTAATTTGCCCTCGTGAATGAAGGTTCAATTGAAATGGTAACTCTTTCATTTCCCTCTCGGATAAACGACTCCAAATCAAAATTTGAAAAATTGACGCCATTTGAGTCTTTTTATACGCTGAAGTACAGTAGTTTTAAAATTTCTAAACAATGCTGTCATTAAAATTTGTTTTTTTGGCCAAAACTTAACGGAAAGTTCATTTTTCTGCCCTATTTTACGGGACAAATTTGGCCCTTTTTCTCTCTGTTGTGCGCAGTTTACATCAACGTTCATATATCCAACGGCAATATTAAGCATTCGATGCTATGAATCGCGTCATGACTGTAGCGATGCCAATCGTTTCCGCGTAGAGAATGTTAAATTATTTTCTCAAGGGATAAATTCATTCAAATGAGAAACATTCGTCTCTATTCGCTTCTTAAATGTCTATAAATAGTTCTGAAGGAAAATGTATCAAACGCTCTTCTTGCTTGCACGGGCTTGAATAAACTTTCTTCGGAAAAGATATTTTTATCTGAAGTGAACCATATTCGCAATAGCTCATTTAACGCTAGAACAAATTTTTGAATTTTGAGTAAAATATTTGTAAAAATATATTCAAGTTTATTGAATGTATGTTAGCATGCAACGTACGAGTATATATGTACAAGAGATAAATAATTTAATCTGTATGGAGAATTGCTCAAAATTTGGAAGAGGTATGTGAGTTAAATAGTTACGGGATTGAATTTTGGATTAAGTACAGGATTATTTTAGGTTAAAGGACATTTACCTAGTATTAACTAAATTCAATATGCTTTGCATATTTACACTGGAATGTATGCATTTTATTTTTAAAGACGATTGATTGTAAGCAGATGTCTTAAGAACGTCTTAAATATTATCCTTTTTTGTAATTACTAAGCAATTGATGTCAAAATCACACATTAATGCCCAATTCCACTTTAGTGCATTCTACCTAGTATTTTGAGCTGTAAATGTGACCACCGGCGTAAAAAGGAAACTCCCCGCCAACCAACTGTGCAGAGGAATACACCGCCCCCGATGCAGGCAGCCTTTCCTCTGGCTTATAAGACAGCCGCTGATATTCCGCCATCCCCGACCAGTATGGAAGAAGTTGATCAAGTCGATTCTAAACTCCGATAGCCGTTCTTGAGCAAAATCAACTATGATAAAAGACGGATTAGGCAGAGAGATATCCACCGCAATGTCTCTCTGCGGGATAATCAACTAACCAGGTTTTATGGAAGAAGCCTTTATGGAGACGTCGAAAAGGCATAAAAAGAAATCCCCACACATTTTACGGGAAACTAAATAATCCAGCGATCTTACATCAGATCTTCTAGGTAGCAATTTCACGTTATAAATAGGTAAAACATTTTATTGTGTTTATGAGTATGGTAGGAGTCAATCGATTAGCCCACTGCTCATTGCCGTTCGCCACTGATGCCATTCTGACGTTTCCTTCTTAATTTGTACTACCTTAGCACCGTACAGCTCTTTCGTATATTTTTAGCGAGACAAATAAATGCGTTTGACGTTACCAGATATAATCTAACTGTGGACTACGGTGGAACTTTGTTCCTGCAAGCGGGAGAAAGGGCGCGCCTGGACCGTGTCTCTACGGAACCCCGTAAAAATCGTGGTTTGAGCTCAGATCTTGTAATGCACCTCAAGAGTTAAATAACACTTATTTGTATATCAGCTAAATTTATCGAACTAATTTGTTATGAAAGCTTCCGCGGAGTGGTCTTGTATCATAAGGATTTTGGGTTTGCTTCCGCGTTGTGTCATTTTTGTTGACTACAGTTTCGCGAGCGTTCCAGCTCGCTTCTTCAGGTCGAAGTGCTGGCGATGCATTTTTGGCCGCTTTATATAGCACGGCAGAGGGTCAAGCGCGATTTTTCCCGCCGTTTTTTGTTGTTTTTTTCCCGCGTTTTGTGGAAGATACGCTTCCAACTGGTGGATAGCGTGTAACCATCTTCCCTATTGACACTATTGAGCGTTTTTGAAATTTCGATAGACTTCCTAATCCGTCGAGGTCCGGGTCTCTTTTGCAATAATATTCGCTTCCTTCAAATTCATGTTGTGTGTTGGTCTCCGAGCACCAGAGAGCCATTAAGAATGGACAGCTGAACCGGTCTGCCATCGCGGAGCACACTTGGAGCGGACCAATACGCAACATGAATTTGGAGGAAGCGATGATCATTGCAAAAGAGACCCGGTACTTCCATCGACTGATTAGGGAGGCGATCGAAATTTCAAAAACGCCCAATAATGTCAATAGGGAAGATTTTTACACGCTATCCACCAGTTGGAACGCTATCCGCGTTGTATGTCTTCCACACAACGCTGGAAAAAAAAACAAAAAAGCCGGGAAAATCGCGCTTGACCCTCCGGCGTGCTATAAAAAGTGGCCAAAAATGCATCGCCAGCACTTTGACCTGAAGAAGCGAGCTGGAACGCTCGCGAAACTGTAGTAAACAAAAATGACACAACGCGGAAGCAAACCCAAAAGCCTTCATGATAAAGCTATCGAACGTTTCAGTCCAGTCTGACTTGCAGTTTTTAAGGAAAAGAGAAGCAAATATGCTCACTTATAAACACTCAAATATTTTTCTCTGTTAGCATATATGACTATCTTGTGCCTTAGTGCAAAATTTCAAGAAACACAGCTTATAACTTCATTCAATCGAAGACTAAATAGAGAGCAGTGCTTTGGGGCCTTCGAGTCCATCGGGGACCCAATCATCCCTATTGAGCTCTAGGACTGTATTAGGGTGTAATAGGTGCAATGCGTATGTCTCTAGCTCTGTGCAAAGTTCTGTGTGGTAAGCGATATACTCGGAGCCATCTTGAATGAAAGGGCAAGTCGCTGAACGGCCACGTGGCTCTGATGTCCCCTATTGTGAGGCTCTATGGTAACTAATTGCACATACATACAGAATTCTTCAGTGTCTTACATCAAATCTCAAATAGCAGTAGTTTTATAGCCTCCAAAGTGTTCAAATAAATCTACCCCAAAATATGGTGTATGTTACATGTTATCCAACCGGTGTTTCGATCCAGCAATGAATGATTATCTCCTTTTTAGGTGAATATTTTGTATCTTTATTATGATGGATTTCACCTGTGTTCATGTCCTGGAGTTGATCAATTTATGTGGCTGTTGGATTTATCTTTAAAATATTTTTACGAGATGATGATTTCGCTGACGGGGCAGACCGGTAATTCGACAATATTTTTTTCCTAATTTAAGATTCTTTGCCAGCTCCCCTTCTGAGGCAATTACTTATTTGCACAAATTATTCGGTGGGAAAATATAAATGATACATTGTGTTCTAGAAGCTATGTTGTTAGTAACGTCAAATGGCCTTCCTAAGATTAGTGAATGTGCAAGTCCTCCTTCTGTTGTAAAATTTTCATAAGCGAACCCAAACAATGGATGATAGATATAGAAGTGCTCTAATTACCTAATGCTAGTACTTGTCGGGGGTTTTAGAGTATTATATTTAAACAAAGCTTTAAAAATAGCAAATTAATGGAATATAGTCGACTAAAAAGATTTCTTGGTTGATTGAGTTAATAAATTCCGCAGTGAAGGAAAAACCTGGTTGCCCACTGCAAGCTTAGCTGCTGCTAGTAACTGCTCGTAGCCCTCGGATGACGTCACGGATCTGCGACGTGACCTTGCATACCAATGCATACCGATGGGGCCTTATTATAAGAATCAATGTGCCGTTATAAATGCAGCATCTATATAATAATCGTTTAGTGCACGTTGAGAGGTTGAAGTGCAAAGCAGGGTGCTGGAGCAGAGGTGGAGCGGAGCGAATTTCAGTTTTTGCTCTGGCGTCGCGTCGCAGTGATGACGGAACGGAGCTTTGTATAACTTACTTTTGTACTAGCTTACGCGTATGTATGTTACTCTCAAATAAATCTTCGATATATTTTCCTTTATCATTACCTCTTCGCTCATAAATAACCTGATGGCAAGTTGCCTAATTGAAACAGTTTCCCAATTTACATCTTCCATCATCATTATTCATCAAGCATTTTTGAGCTTTACCACTATCATTATTTTCCTAATAGCTTTCACGCCGCATTTTCATTTGAACACCAGGACGCAAGTTCAGTCGTTCGGTCTCCATTTTTCCAAACTTCTTATCCCGCATAACAACAAAAATGGGCTGTTAAATGATGTTTATACGACAACTAGCGAAAGGTACCCGTTGAAACTCAACGGGTGTGAAAAACACTGAATTTATTATATACGACCCCTATAAGATCCCTAGTGTACGTACATATATTTGCATTCAATGACTTATTTCAGTTGCGATATCCATTTTTGATACGGGCGTTGATTATCTTCAAACAGGATTGGAGAGTAGGGGTACAATCCAGCTTTTGAAAATGTCAAACGGATTATTTGCAGCAGCAGCCATGTTTATTTGACCAATTAATCCTCCGTTACCTAGACTGCATCTTAGGCGTAAAGGGTAGCCATAATCATTGGTTTTGGTTTTTAAATCAAAAATATATGTTGATTCTTAGGGCAATTGTCAATTTTTATGCATGGATGGCGTTCATTGAGCAGAATATGCCGTTCTTCTTTCGAGTAAGATGAATGTAGTGACGTTATTATAGTTTCTGCCATATCAAAACAGATTGAAGTTTCGAAACAGATGGGTCAATATTTGAACCAGATTTATAGCTGGGTACCCTTTCCGTGGTTTTGTTAGGATGAGATTTGTGCGGTTCTCAGTGTAACCCGAGAACACCACGGGAAGGTGACCGACTTAGTTTCCCATTTTTCTTCATATAGGCATCCTTTTTGTTTTAGTAGATTTATTTACGGCAACCCCTCAGGAGTGTGTTAATATTCACTTCGATACATTTACATCGTTAAATTCAATGCATATTCACTTATTGTGAATATGCATTGAATTTATCGATTTCCCACCTTACCAATACATCATGGGACCCTTAGGACTCTGGGCCCACTGGCGCCCATGGGACTCTAGGCCCTTCTTATACAGATATACTCTCAACATGATATCATGGGCCTGCAGGAAAAAATTTTATTTAAAGAAGCGTGAATATCTTTTGAAAATCAAATCTTTGGTTGCCAAGGAAATATGATATTGTATATTTCAGAGAAAATGTAAGATTTTTCAGCAAAAAACATGACTTTCACACGAATACGAAACGTAATAGAAAATCGATTAGAAGAATTAGAATTTCCATTTACTTTCAGCCATCTGATAGAAAAATCCAGCCCTTAATCTTGAGTGAAAGTACTTTTAAAAAGCAAAAAATAAAACCACTGCACCGAACCCAGTGATTAGCATGGACCACCAGAGGGGCCTTTGGGGGACCTTTTGGGACCCTGAGGACTTTTTAATATAACCTATATTACCCAAAAATATATTTTCCATCTACATGCCTAATTTCAGCTCAATCGGTCCAGTAGTTTTTGCGTGATAAACAAACATCCAAACATACAAACTTTCACATTTATAATATTAGTAGGATTTACACAACGCAACAACGAGCTTACTTTCAGTTTTAGCAACGACAGCTAAGAACGGATGTAAAAAAGACTTATTTATACGCGGTTTGAACAATAAGTGCTCTTCAAGCACACAATGGTGAAGAGTCAATCACACTAACCACTCCGCCACGCACGCTCTGGCCGTCTCACTCTTGCTCGACTTCTAATTCTCTGTGCATAAATCAGGTGTTGCTAGATCTTAGTCACCTGCAACTTTGTATCTGAAATTCCAAAAATCGTCCACCCTACGCCTCAAAACTAACGCATCTATTAAAAAAATACTATAAACTCATTCGCTCGACTCATTCGCTACATCTTAAGTTTGCGCACAGCCATCGCCCAAATACTATTTGTGGATATGTTTTTTAATATCTGAAGATTACTATCCTATACCTGCTTATGCTTTCATATGTATGCATATATATATTGTGTTTGCAGCTCTTCATTTTCTTAGTTTAAGATGCCTGAGTTGGATGCAGGGGGGTAATACGTCATTAAACTGTTGCCTGAAAACCTAAATAACAGCCATATTGATTATCCCTGCTCTCTACTTACTTTCCTTTGAATGGGACAAATTAGTTGATCGATCAACGGTCAAAAATTATGAGAATCCTAAATACTTTTTATTTAAATCCATGGTAGGGTAAGGGGTTAGTTGTTAAAAAAAACGGTCACAAAAATATAAGCCAACTTTTATTCAATTCAATCAATATTTAGATTCACGATTATTCATCAACGCATTATGAATTGTTTCTGGTCATTCTATATTTTTTCCCGCGAAAACAGTCATGGATTATTTTTACATTTTGTCGATCTGCCAAGCTTGGAATTCCCGCAATATGTGATCAGTTCACATAAAAATCATGTACATTAAACCGCCATTTTTCATTCCCTTTGTAGCCTTCGAGCTTGACTCATCGACTTAAACTCCGCCTCAATCGTTTTATTTGCATCAAATGTTAATCGGTATTGATGATTCAATGACTTAATCCAGAAATAGTTGCTTTTTCAATTTCATGGTCAGCTTTGCACTATTGATTACGCAGACCGAAAAAATAATGAGAAGCGCCCCCCACGTTACGAGGGAGTTGAAATGGCACGGTTTTCAACGATTCTCATTTTTTCTTCCTCCTCTGCCGTTGGCGATTATCGAGTGCACTCAGAACCTCGCCTCGATGAGTATGCTGGACCCGACGGGGCGGGAGAATTCCAGATTTGCAAATTCCAAGCGATTCCGAGAGGGATGCGGCGCTCCAATATTTAGCCGGGAGCTGTCAATCACCAAGGAGCTTGTCACGAGTCTGCCTGTGTTTGACTTATTTTTGGATTCGAAGTACTTTCGCTCTTCGAAGACGCACGCAGCAACAAGCGTGAAGCGCTTAATTGAAAAGTACTTCACATGTCTCTTTTTCTGGACCATTGAATCGTTGAGTGTGAATACTTATTGGTTTAATACGCGAGAAAAAAGTATTTTTCCTCTTTGCAGTCATAATATATCATAAGTGAAATGAAAAGGTGAGTACCTACAAAGAAATTCTGTATTTGAAAATAGAGGTATCAGAGAGCTAAAATAAAGGTATCAGAAAATGGGAGAGAAAATGAGGGTATCCGAAAGGTGTTACATATTAGATTCTAATTCTCTTTATTTATCTATTTTCTGTATTTGAATCCTGAAATCAAATCGGAATGTTCTTTCAGTTTGCGTAAGTCATTTTTGGACATTTAATGAATGGTTTTCAAATGAAAAAATTTTCCACTCGAAATAAATTTGTCTATTCTTAAAATGCATGGAATCATGGCTGAAATTATGAAAAAGATGTATCGTCGTTTTGAAAGGAATAACCTTTTTCCTCTGCGTTTATTGTTCCAATGGAAAATTTTACCGCACCCTGGACTGAGTGCTATATCGCGCTCATATTGTTTCGTGAAGCACTACCATTCGATACGACGGATTGAAAGTGCCATACAATTGAAATAATGAATCTGTTTGGTGTTACGGTTTAGTGTAATTTTTTTAAACCGCTGACTTACCAGTTGATGTAGGTTTTAATGGAGGAATGAATATTCGTACTGTCTTCAATAAGCCCATAGGCCCCTGTTATCTTGCGTGGATTCATATTCTTGCTCGGCGTACGTCTCAACCCTCTTAACTCCAATCATAGTGCCTTTCTCTTTATTTTTTTCCTTTCTCTTCCACTCTTAAGGTAGTTTGAGCGAAAAATAATTTTACTTAGAAATATATGAATTTGGTCTCATGTAAAGAAAAATATCTCACCTATCCGATGGCACAAAACATTTTACCCCTTACCATATTAATTTTAGAGATATTTTTCAAAAAATACCAGCACTTTTACATGAGAAATGGTACGTGTATGCACTCCTGAGAGACATTATTTGCAAAATGAGGTACTTCTAACAGTAAGATGTCTCAAAAAAAACTAACAGTGTGTAGGTTGTATATTTTCTCAACTATATTTGAAAATTAATCATATTGTCACCATAGTAGGTTCTTGGGTATCACAAAAAACATTCTGTTTTGAAGGAGTTTCAAACGCACCGCGCGAAAAAAATGAGTAAAGTTAAAGACTTATTTATATATGTTCATTTAATTACATACTTAAATTTCTGTCATATAAAACTATATTACTGCACCATTAATAATGCAATATTTAATTGATGTGTCCCATAGCTGGTGAAATGAAAACTTATAATTCGAATATGGTCTCTATTATGACTAGGGAACTATCTCTCTCAGACTAGGTTTACCAACACGTCTTCCCTCTTTCACGGCCTTGAAAATCGGCCTTCGACTCTTTTTGTCTGTTCTTATGACCCTATTTGACTTCTCCTTCTCTCCTCCTGGATATTCTTCTCCGCAGGAGCCATACCGAATTCTTCGTCGTTCGTTTTCCTATCCTTCCATCGCACTTTCTCCATTCTCATCCATGCCTATATTTCAGATTACTTATTTTTATCCTATTTCCTTTGAGTCCACATACCTGCACCGTACTACGCTACACACTCTATTTTAGAATCCTCACCAACCTTTTCTTTCCATTATTTCACGAAGTCCCCGGCATAAATTCTCCCCTATTCGTGAACGCCTACATTATTATTCATGTTCTCTGCCTAACATCTCCGCTATATTACTTCTCTTTCTCTTCAACGAACTACTCTAACCTTTTTCTGCTTGTGCCCTCCTATTTATACTCCCACCTGTTAGACTTGCTTTTTTATCTCAAAAAATCTCATTACTTTTGCTTTCTAAGCTCTCATCTTCATTCTATATTTTCTACTCTGATTTTCCAATGGATCCATGATTGGCCCCGGATGATTGACCAACTTAAGCCTGGTCGTGAGCGAATCTAACTGCTACCATCTGGGACATAAGATCGCCATCCTCAGAACTATTTGATATCGATGCTAAACATTATCTGTCAACCACACCATTGAGTAGTCAAAACTACACCACCTCAGAAGACTCCAAAACAATGCATTATTGCTATGCAGAGGTTCGCTCAGATGAAACAAAGGAAGCGACAAGATTTGGATCGAAATTGCACCTGCGTGGAAACCGTTTGAGGGATCAAGTAGAAGTCCACCCCAGTCCCTGATCCCATTCTTAGAAGGGACTTTCGGAAAAAAAATTAGGGAAATCTTGCGAGACGGAATATTGAGACACGTTAAAATAACGTCCCAAAAACCTTCAACTTCCTCATTGAGGCCAAAGATTGTTCACTGATGGAACTGCCAAGTGGCACCGATGAAGTCTTATACTGTTGCGGAGTGCCCTACTTTGGTCTAACCCATGAGCTATGTGTTTAGTCGGGTCGTTATCCATTGTATTTCCCAGTGGTGATTTTTTACGTAAAACTATCAAAAGTACTACCTTTTACTCTTGGCGTTGGTGGCCATACCAGATGGTCGAGTGTGTTCATGTCATACGTGTGATGAGAAACGTAGCTACGACGGGCATTATGAGGCCGTTTTCGAATTTGGCAAATCAAGCAATCTTCCCTTGGAACATATCATTGGGCGAATATGACGTCAAATTCAAGTGATCGCAGACGCCATATTGTCTAGATACCTAGTCAAGATACCTAGTAAATGAAAAAGCAGACTTGTTATGCTTACTAGGTATTAAGTTAGGATTCGGGGTGTGATAATATGGGCTTGTGTGGAAAATAGAAGTGAAGAAACTTTCAAATGGATACTATTTTATCATTACTACGTGTATTTGTGTGATGTTTATTAATTTTTTGCGGAAAAATCGGTGAATTCGCTAAATTTAAAGGCTTTTCAAATGTGAATAGTGAATATACTGAAAGATTTGGTACCTAATAGTTCTGTGAATAATTAAGTACATTGTAGATGTTCCGTCCTTGTCTACCTCATTAAACCTACAAATTCTGTTTTCCTTGCTCTGGAAGGAAAAAAAAATGATCTCGTTGAAAGAATTATGGTCCGATGGAAAGTACTCATAATTTCATTCCATAAAGCCATAATTTCATTGGTAGAATTAGTTTTAGCTAACAAACATCATAACTGTTAATAACGTTGAGCATTGGAGAGGTTTTCACTGCATTCATCAAAGAGGGGGACATTAGAGTAAATGTAATTTGTTTTCAGCTTAATTATGTTAGTTACAACGCGCGTATTTATCAGTTAACAGTCGATGATCATAGGTAGTTTGTTCGGAGTGTAATGCATTAATATATTGTTAAGTGTTTTTTCATGTAGGCAAAAAATGTTATAATGCCTTTTTGTGCATAAAGACGTGGATTGTGGTGAAATATAGTGAGCGATATGTCGTCCACTTTAGCAGCCCCAAGTAATCAAAGCATAATAGTTAATCACCATATTATAGTGTATGAGAATTATTTTATCCATAAGCAATTAGATTTTTTAAATAATATTCTCTTTTAATTTGTCGTATAAGGTTGGGAAGCATTTTAAAGAAGTAATCCACTTCAGTCACCCACAATAATTAGGGACAAGGATGGCACTTTTCGTATATTTTACGAGATGAAGGCCGCATTATGTCTCTTCCATCGTAAAAGGGCTACAAAAGTGTCAAGTAATAATTTCACTTTGCTTGCCTAGAAATCAAGATATCTTGATATCAAGTTAACTATGCGTTTGCCAAGTCCGAAAACGGACTAAGACGCCTATGACGTCTTGGCGATTGTGAAGGTCCCCATCCTAAGGCTATGGAGCAAAGGGTAAGTAAAATCAATTATAAGAAGTTTGGTAGTCTTTAGTAAACGAGGAGTACCAGTTGGAATCACTGACATATTTTTACGTCCCATTCCGAAAAAATTAAATAGCGGAAACTGTCTACATAAAAAAACGCCGTAAATGAGTGTCCTAAGCATGAAAGCAAGTACAAACTTTGTATTCACGAGTTATGTATAGAATTTAAGTTCGTGAAGGAATATATGTAGAAGAATATACTATGTTCTGAGCAGTTACTTGGCCAAGATCACTCAGTAGGTACTAATGTGCCTATCTTGGCGATTGCTTTGAAGAATCCGGGAGAGGGTTCCAACAAATGGATACTCAAGTTTGGAATAAAACTATGGTAATTTTTTAAAGAGGAGTAGCTAAATACGTTTTATGTATTTTTACACAAAATTGTACTTTTTTCAAGTTTTCTTCTATAATTAGGTGTGCAAATGAATATAGTACATGGGGGTAGTAACGTAACCCACATCCTTACACACGCAGTTATTTACTAGTTTTCTTCAAGGGATGAAATTTTCCGGGTTGAAATCATTTTACTTGACCGGGATTCAAACCCGGATCTCCCAATCCCCGGGCAGGCATTTTAGCCAGTATTACCACCAAGCCATCTCCATTCAAGACTTGAGATGCAAATACCTAGTTCACGCACGCTTCCGTCTTAATTCGCCTTAAGGCTGTATCTGTGTAAGACATCTGATCCGTATCCCGGTCAAGTCAACTGATATCTTCATGACAAATGTCATCCCTTAGTCTATATGCACCCTTGTAATTGACTTCTTACCATGTCAACTGTCCATGTAGTGATTGGAAAATCTACAAGTTTTCAGATAATCTTCCTAGTGAGAAATTTGAAACAGAAATGAAATAAGGTGAATTACATGCTTTTGAACAAAGTGAGACATCCGTCAAATAATTAGGAAACCAAATATCCTAATCGCACATTAGGTCTGCACTTCATTTTAAGAGCCAGAATTCAGAGTTGAAAAACTACTCGCAGCAAGCATAATTTCGCGAGCCCAATAGGACTTTTCCACCTTTATTCCAATGGATATGCAATTCAAAAGGTCACAATGATATAGTTCGACAGATATGGAAGGTTACTTGGCTAAAAACACTGATATGATATTATTATGGTTCATTGTGTCATTGCTTATACCCTGAGTAATTTTAAAAATTTTAAGATGAAAATTTTATGCATGCAAGATGTAAAGGTTGTCCTCCAACTTAGTTCCATTTTATCATCGTATTTTTTGACTCATCGACATTTGTTAGAGTCAGTATGATGCTTTTTATTTATGAATGGATAATTGACGGTAGTTAATGTCATTTTGAGTCATCAACACAAATAATCCTATTCTGTGACCTTATAACGGCCGTGGCATAGGTTTTCTAGCAGCATATGCTATGACGACGTTGAGGTAGTCATGACACCTCTGACGCGAACATTACTGCTCCTTTTTTCCCGCCGTTAGAGGTACGATGCCCCGTCATTTGAGCAATAAATATATCACCTCTAAAATTTACATATTCGGGTAGAAGGAGAAGGAAAATGAGAAAAAGAAAAAAAATGAAGCTCTAGTTTCTCGTAAATCAGCCACTGTTGAAACTCTAATACGCATTAATACGCATAGATAAGATAAATATGTCCTCGTCGCGCAGCTTGGGCTCGCTCTGTAAAAACAAAATATTTACGATATCTCAGTACCTCTGCGCTGAAATCGCATGGAAATCTGCGGACTCAAATTCTTCGTATAAATCGGACAGCATTTGCTGTCACACGATATTCACTTTTAATTATGTAATCTATAACCGTGTAAAACAACCTTGAAAAAACTTCTCAACAGAACTAAAGGTCACACCGATCACATACGGGCTCCCGAGCTCTGTTATGCATGTAATGACTCGAGTCTTATTTGCCAATCGCTCTTCATCTAAGAGAAAATGTAGTCTGAAATAGAATATTAAGGGCTATCGTCCGGATTAATTTTAGTCTTCATCAGTACATAAATCAGGAAGGGGAGGTCGAGCGATGTTTAGCCCTGAAAAGGTACGAGGCAAGTCCCGCTCCACCTGTTGGCTCAGTTGATCATAAGTTTAATGCCGCGTCCTCTCTTGCTGGTGCAGCCACGAGCTATTGCTGTGCTAGACCCGGGCAGGTAAGGCGGTTGAAGAGGCAACTTCCCATACAAATGTGATGCAGTGCTCTAAACCATAAGCACCTTATAAAGTGGTCAGTATGTTTTGAAAAAATATTTGCACGTTCTATGGCTTCTGCAAGGCACATTGCAAACGCCGCTTTTTCTTCAGTGTGCTTGTTTTCCGGAGCAATCAAGCTAAATTTGTGGATTTAAAAAACAAAGTCAACAGTTAAGGAACATGAAGCCTTGGGGCACGAGATTGACACCGTTACTACTACAGTCATCCCCAAGGCGGAATGACTCGCGCCCTGACGAATTCTTATTTAACTTTATACCCTGCTAGCCACCTCAAGGGTGCGTGACTGTGGTAAAAAAATCAGCCACAATTGGGACTCAGTCATCCGTGAAAAGCTCCCCCTTATTGTTCGACTTCTAACCTTCCACCTCCCCGGCTAGAATCCTTTGCTGATAATCCTTTACAAATGGATCGCTAAATGTCGGGCTTACTCCAAGCAGTTCGCGGCATTCATCTTTTGTAGAAGAAAAGATGTAGATTCTTTTGTGACTGAGCATTATAAGCCGCGAAAGCTTCATTGAAGAAAAAGGCTAAGAACACTTATAAGATGCGTAGGAACTGAAATCTCATAAGTTATAGGCCAATAAAGGAAAAATGATGATAAGTAAATGAATATTATGTAATCAGTTCAGCCATAGCTAAACTTAATTCCGTATATTTTGAGAGATTTTTAAAAATTCCAATCGCTAATCTGGTCTGATTTCCTCTCGAAAATGTTTTATGAACTCTCTCGGTCCACTCGGTTCACTATATGCCTATTTTTTCATACTTTGCCAAGGTCTTAGATGAAAAGATATATGTATATTGATTGTACGGTCAGTATACTTATCCTTAATTTTTCGTATTATGAAGGAAGACGCCTTGGACAAAAAATTTCCTTTAAAATCATCGAATAAAACTATCTTTGTGGGCTATTTATATAAAATTTCATGAACATTTTCCGTAACAATTAATTATAATGTTTGGTCTATAAATTATTGCTTGGTAAAAAAATTGAAAGTATATTGGATGACAGGGGTTGAAAAGTAACTTTAAACACTCATTACTTTGTCCCTGTAAAAAGATGTAGATTCTTTTGTGGGACTGTGTTCTGCATGGCAGCATCCGACCACTGCGGGCAGCACCAGCATTATTATAAAGGCATATTACTTTCAATGACACACGGTAAAAATATTTTCCTGTGGAAATGTCCCATCCTTAGTGTGATTTTGGTCGTGCGATTGTGGGTTGCACCCTGTTTCCACCCCTCCTGCCCGAAATCTCCCATCACTGCGCCCAACACCAACTCTGTTCCACGTCCTCCATTTCCTTAATATCTTCCCTCTTACCTTGCAAATGGGATTGGCTCCTTGGGAGGGACTTCATTTAGGCGAAATCTCTCTCTCTTGGAGTGCGTTAAGGAGCTCCGTGGTGAATAGAGTCGTCCCCCCTCTTACCCCCCCCCCATTATCTTCGCCCCCTTTCGGCACCCATCCTCTCTCTCCGTATGTGGCGACATGGGGCTTCGGACGTCGAGTCAGGGACCCAGAACTCGACTAAGCTCGTTTCCGTGAAGGACCGTGTCAGTTTTGCGGCTTTGAGGTGATGGGGTTCATCCTCCTACGCAATATACCATTACCCTATTTACCCATTGCCAGTAAAACTTGAATTAATTTCGATCTGTTAACTTGAGTTTATTTACAAACTCAATAGAAGGCAAAGGAAAGCCACGAATTATGTTAAGATATTCTCCACTTATTAAAATTACTTGTCTATTTTTACTATATTCTCTTTTATTAATTGATAGACTTAATGTAGGGAGTGAGATTTTTCTCCAATATTAAATGCGATAATGTTGGAACAGAGGCTTCCGCGGTGATTTATTGAGGTCAATTTATTCGGGTTTTTCCCATCCTATATCGGCCGAACATCGAAATTCCTAAAATGTAGAATGGAGGAACACCAAAGGCCGACCGAAAAGAAAAATTTTCGCCATTCCGCGGTGGCAGAGCATGCCTGGTCGGAACCCGGCCACGTCATTGAACTTTGAAAATTGTAAGATCATCGCCAGAGAAAATAAATATCTCCCTCGGCTAATACGAGAGGCGATTGAAATAGCCAAAAACAAAGAAATCTTCAACAGGGAAGACGGTTATCCTCTCTCCTCAATGTTCAAACGTCTTTCCCAACCATTTAATTCAAAGGTCCAGCCGGCCAATCAACGTGCGCCTGACTAGCTCAAGCGTTAGGTATACATAAAGTAACAAGAATCTCTGCGGCTCATTCAAGACCTGACGACGCTAGCTGTAACGTTAGCGAAACTGTTGTCCGTTAATATGAATCAACGCGGGAAAAACCCGAATAAACTGACCTTAATTGGGATCATATTCGAGATCCGTTTTTAAAGTTAAGCCGTCGTTAGAAACTGGAAGTAAATGCTATAATTTTTATGAACAAATCCTTTGTTTTGGATTCGAACAATTCCATTAATTATATTAATGTATGTATCTGAGGTTGTAACTTGATTAGTCTCACATCGTGCGCGAAAATGCCTTCACAGCTTATGTTTTTTGCGATTTTATAAACTGGTATCCCAAAGATAATAATGAATGTTATGCACTATAGTGCAATTTCTGCTTAGGTTTCTACATTGAGCTCACTACCGCTGCCCTATATCTCCGAATAAACGGCCACAGATCCTCCTGAATCCCCTCCTACCAACATGCCTCTCTTCCTGTCCCCCACCCACGCCTCCTCCCACAACCTATGGTTCGACAAATGTTACTACATGGGCATCATTGCCTCCCTCCCTCCAACCGCCTCCCCACTAGAATTAACAACTATTGAGAATCTTGTATTCTTTTACATTGAGCGTATAAACGTCAAATGCCCATGAACGCGAAAACCCATATTCGGAGTCGAGGAAAATGCACCTACGAGAGACTCGAAACCGAGAGTCATGAACTATCAGGCGGGGAATGGACTCCGTAGTCACTGCGGCGAACGGACGTTGTTTTCCTAAACTTTGTGCTCACCCATTCATGTGTACCTTCCTTTCTCCTTCGTACTCCCATCTTATTCAAGACCTTGATCCTTCCTATACCCTAGCGTCTATGCCTCTGCACCGATTGGGGGAGGCCTCTTGAGCTAGCCGACTTCTCTTTTTGACCCGGCATGTGAGCGTGTTAGATTGAAGATCCTATCGCCTTCGTCGTCAAATGGTGGTCAAGTTGGTCTAGCGGCGTGGACAGGAGGTGTTGCCTGAAGAGGTGCCGTCAAATGAAGATAGCGTCACCACCTTCTGTATAAGCGATGTCACTACGACACTCGAGAGTCAATGTTGAGCTGTTCACGCGTGAACACGTGCCTTCGCGCTAATAAAAGCACCATTTGTTAAATTGAAACCAGAGATTACCATCATTTCTAACATCTGAAGTGGGATTCAACCAAAGCTTCAGACGAAGATTCTACAAATCTGTTCATTGAGAGTACAATTGATGTACTCGCTGAGATGAGACACTGCGTGACGACGTTCTGTTCCTCCTGCTGCAGCCATACTTCTAGCACCTGCAGCCCATTACCCTGACAAGAGCCACTTGGACTAGCTAACTGTCGCAAGTGAAGCGTTTGTAATAGAATACCTTTATCGACCCGTATCATTCTGATAAGAGTGTCATCTCATTTTGTGGGTTCCCGAAGAAGCTAGTTAAATTGGTGGCAACATAGTGATTATCCGTGGGTATAATTTGTATGGTAATTTGTTGCCAGCTATATCTCCTCCTGTAATTGGAATGAGTGATGTGAATGTCGTAAAATTTCCAGTGATTTTGAAGTAATAGCCGATTACTTTGTGCATTTATTGATAGTTTCATTGCTTTCAAATCCTATTACAAAGTTGTATGTGGTTTAAATGATCATTGTGAGAGCTAATATTTTCGATCTTCAATTACAGATATTGGAGCTTTTATCCCTCGTGGCAACGTACTTGAGATGGTAGTTACGTCGGAGGGAGCTGAGTGAAATGCAGTAACTTAGTCAAAATATTAGTCTTATGGAGAAGAAATACTTTATCATAAAGAAGCAACGTAATGTAATTACGGGACCAATTCTCTTTCAAAACGACTCGTGACTTCTACTGGAGAGGGTTTAAAGGGGTCCATATTTGCAGAATTCGCCTGAATTAAGTCCCTTATATCCAAAAAGGAAGGTGACAGACGGTTGCAGTATGCTTCATTGGATAGCATGTAAATTATTATTTTTACGTAACACGAAGCATTATTCCCTGCTGTAGACCTTTTGATTATTTGCGCGAACATTGGCTCGGAAATTACGAAGAGCAATCAATCAAAAAACTTTTTGAAGTCGAGTGATTTTATCATTGTTTGAACAATTATGATTAACTCCCGAATCGGTATCATGACTGACTTTTTTTGGAATCTGAATCAATGGAATATGTAAAATACAAAAACACGGAAAGGTTTCGTATTCGAAAGGCCTATGTGTTATCTGTAACTCGACGCTTTTCGAGAGAATTCCGTATTTTGGTTAAGTGCTTAGTAATGTGAATGATCGGAGATAATGGTCGTGCTGCTGACCTCGAAAGCAAATGCTTATGGTTGAATGACAACTCTTAGACTTTTCCGCGATATAGCATGGTCTTCCGTTCGAGGGATCGTATACGATTTGCTAAACTAAGAGATTTGACCAACGCGAATACCCTTCACTCTTTGTCGATCAAGTCATCCAAGTGAAAAAGTTGAATGTGCGAGAAGTCTGAGCATTGAACTACTTTCCGGTGACGGACTCTTATGCCTCTCCGCAACTTCCTCGTCGGCCTGTGGCAGTGGGGTTTGGGCCTGGCGTTCTGATTATGCTATTAGAGGTTCGAGTTCCAATTGGGTAGAGCATTCACTGGCCGGAGCATGGGTGATTACGTGATGCGTAATGAGCCAATGCTAGAGATCACTGATAGATCATTGTCATTGAAAAATATGCGCAATTGCTGCCATAATTTAACTTCAAACCGAAAAGCTTTCGGTCGACAGTAGCATTGGGTGTGATGCCGTTTGATTTCAGTAACGTGATCTTTGATCGTGTCTTCTCGATCATCGTAGAACATGAGCAGTATGAGTTGAGTCGCATTAACCTGTAACTTATTTGTGCAAGTTACAATTTGTATGCTACAGAATTAACATTGTAAGCAGAAAAGCAGCTTTTGAAATAGTATCTCTCAAGTCGATATATTTATTTTAGTGCTATCCTCTATCACTATCATTCTATGCAAATAAGAAAATTAGATAACCATAAATTATTTCGGGTGTGTCATCTGGATATCAAGTTTTTATAACTTTTTGATAACAAAGTTATTGAGTCAACTTCTACCAAGCGTGAATTATAATAGTTGCATGTTTGGTTTATTACTATATGATTGTTAAAATTTTGAAATGCAGTCTCACGCAGTCTATCTTGCTTTCATCCTTGCAATAGCCTTTTTTAACAGTACACTTAATCAACATGGTTACTCTTAAGAAGTAAGAAACGGAGAAGGAATAACAAAAAATAAATCTTTTTACAGTGATTATTTCATTGACAGCGTATTGATGTAACACAGTACAGAGCGAAACTCACCCTCCCTTAAAATCCGAAAAGAGTAATGGGAGCCGTTCTCGAGTTCTTGATATACCTAGTAATATCAGCATTCGATTCTATTTAAATGGAAACTTATGTCTTTACGGAATTTAAAATACCATAGCAGCCAATACAAACCCCTGCCTTCCTAATTGGGGTTTTTACTTCCTTGGGATGAGATCCTTATAAGATAAAAGTCAAAGCACTTAGCCCTTAACGGAAGGGGGATTACAGTTATAAGATATGTGAATGCCAAAGGGCTTGAGTTCTCGCCATTTGTTTAAATTCATAGTCAAATTCACTTTATCACCTCCTTGCATCCCCCGAGATGGTAATCGTATTGAAAGCTACGAAAGCCCAGTCAAAGGCGATACTTCGGTGTAAAGCGTCCGCAAGTCAGAATGGGCGAGCGGTGTCTGGATGATTCAGCTGAAACTGAATACCGCGCGTAAAAAGTATACGGGCTATGCTCCATTGAGACTCCTTCTGAGTATCGATGGCACTATACTAATGGTGCGAGCCATTTTGATTTTTACTGTTCAGAATCCTATGTTCTCCAGTGACAGGGAAAGTGATTGGGAGATCCTAATTGAGAGTGCTACGGAACAAAAGAGGAGCTTTGACAAGAATCAGATGGACTTCACTGAACTACGTGTGGAGATGTATGTCCTGGCATTCAACGATACTCGGCGAAAGCCACACTCGGACGAGCATTGCGTTGGGCCGTTTAAGGTAACTGAAGTCTTTTCAGGTGATCGCTGTCGAGTATCCGGGTATTCATCCCGATCCTACACGTTTGCCAAGGTGCACTTGCGAATTTTGCCTTAGGAATGTTTACCGAATGATTTTGAGCTGCTATTCGACTCAAACGAGGATGTTGATGATGATAACACGGTGGAAGGTGATTTCCGAGGACGGTGGTCTTTTATAATTCTTGGAACTCTTTTATCTCGTCTGATATTGTGGGGCAAGGAATTTTCCCAGAGGTTTCACATGCAGTTGGAACTCTGATACTGTGATTTTGTGTTTATATATCAATTTCGTCGTCTGTTGTTTTGGTATGTGGGACCTGAGGGTCTGTCCATTGGTATTTGATGGGGGTGACAAGTCAAGTTAAACGAGGTCCCTGAGTTCGCCAGGTGGAGCGAAACAAACCGAGTCCCTGAACTTGAGCCACATTGGCTGTTGACTGAATGGTTTTCATATGGCAAGCTAAACGAGGTCCATGAGTTCGCCGGGTGGTGCGAAACAAACTGAGTCCCTGAACTTGGCCACATGAATGATGACTTTTTATATTACAAGGCTTGTGAATTCGACCTTCTCAGTTGTTGATTTTTATGTCTGGACAAGAGGTCCTAGTTTGACTACTAATGCTAATGATGTTTCTCCATTGATACCTGCCAAAGAAATGTCGGGATTGACATCCCGACTCTGCTATCTTCGTACTCGGTTTGAGTGCTTTTTGAATGGAAGGACTCATGGTATGGATCTATGCACAGAGCTTGTTAATGCTTCATCTGCGGAGCAACAGCCGCCTCGAGAACGAGTCGGAACGTCAGTATGGTCGTGTTAGATTGAGGATCCCATCGCCTTCATCGTCAAATGGTGGTCAAGTTGGTCTAGCGGCGTGGACTGGAGGTGTTGCCTGAGAGGTGCCGTCAAATAAAGATAGCGTCACCACCTGTATATATATAAGCGATATCACTACGACACACGAGAGTCAGTGTTGAGCTGTTCACGTGTGGACACGTGCCTTTGCGCTAATAAAAGCACCATTTGTTAAAGTGAAATCAGAGATTACCATCATTTCTAACTAGCGCATTGAAAAGATATCTGAAAACTGAAGTATTTCGTGCGCGTGTTGGAAGCATCTCTTTAAGTTAAATGGAGTTCTTCGTGTAATAGCGAGCGGAAGGATACCTATCCGATCGTTTAATGAAGTATTCGTCCACCTTAGACGTCTAATTGTGAAGGACTATTTGATGCCTGTTCATTTATATATCCATCTACTTGCGATATCGCCACAGCAGATGCTGGCCCGCATTGACTCGGGGAATGTTTGATCAGGCGCTTTCGCTATATTCTGTTAAAATATACTAGTTTCCCGAAATGCCTGTGTTCTATCTACATTATACTCGACGCTCCGAGAATTTACCCCCGTCTTCTAACACGCGCTGCAAAATAAACGATGGCTTTTTTCCTTGACCAATGAAGGCCAGTTCAAATGAACTGAAATGAAGACTGTGATAGGGGAAAGCGTGGTTAGCGTCGAGAGTAGAGTGTTTTGCCGAAGAATGCGGTGCTCAACTACATTTTGTGGTTCAGTCCGTTTTCGTAGCAGGCCGTTTTAGCAGGTTGTTGCAGGTGCCTCAGTAGTCGTAGAATTAATTGTATACGCAAGTAACTCTTTCAGAGACACTGCAGAATTTTTGGGAGAATTGATTTTCTTTCATGAGCTGCTATTGCCGTAAAATAAAGATTGAGAGGACTTTTACGCAGTATGGTTCACATTCAAAGGTTTAATTATTTTTCGCGATTTATTATTAGTAATATTTCTCTTAATTTTAGAAGGAATTAACAGATACTTTGCTCTCCGTTTTAAATTAATATAGAAGCAAAACCGTCGGAGGATATCATATCCTCAAGGTCTTTGAAAATTACAGTTATTGCTAGAAATATTGACTTTCCTTTTTTTAAATATAATTATGTAAAGAGTTCTGAGCTATTCCTTCATGAAGTGAGTTTTCTAAAAGAAAAGTTTTAATGTAATAGATGCATATCCTGCATCTTGGAGCTGTTTTGCCTTTCATTTAAGTATCGTCATTAAACTCTTGATATCTAGCAATTCCTTTTACCATTTTTACAGACAAAGAGTCCTTTATAAAATCCTTTCGGGATGTATTATTATTAATGTAATATTTTTTAAAGATGCTTATTATTTATGGAAAAAGCAACATATTTAAATTATCAGTATTAGCGCCTTAAACTTGAGAGCAAGTTTTATTTGGTGAATTGGTACTTTCTCATTAGCACGATGGCCAAGGACAAGTTCTAACTGCCGATGGTGAAATATCTACTACATCTATCTACTTTAATCATCGACTTTTTCTCTACCATCGAACATTTTTTTCATTCCTTGTGCGTTACTTTTGGGTGCAAAGGCCAATTTTGTGTGCGAGGGATATAATATTCTCCTCAGAGGTTCATGAGGAAACTGGGCAAGCGGAAAATATCTCCTGAGTCATGAAAACGCCAGAGAATATTTCTGACGTCTTGGATAATGTATTTTATTTAATTGGTTTCAATGGTAAAAATGGTGGCATTGGTGTTTGGCACCAATTAAATATATCGCCAACGCTTATATTTAATTTTATGCGAGGAAAATAACGTAGAAAACCAAACACATGTGCACGTGATACACTAAATTGGTAGTGGGAATGGAGTCACAAAAAAACTCTTCTCAGAATCTTGGAACAGGTGGTAGCCTGAGAGAATTAGATTCTAAGAAGAAAGGCTTAGATAGAGCAGCGGGCTTACGGATTCAGATTGGAGCTAGTTAAGGATTCCTGTCTTATTCGTCAATTATAGAAATAGAAAACCTCGGCTATCTCCTCTTTATTCGCTGGAGGGAAGGAACACGGATTAAGAATTCATCTCGCAGCGTTATAGAATTTGGATGTCCATAAAAATTCTGCTCTGCGGAGCGCATTCTCTGAGCATGCTTCCTTCCATCGCCCGTATTCAGACTTCCTTTGATGCCACTTCATGTTCTCCATTCTCTTAGTTTATTCTCGTTTCTGACTCATATTTCTTTTTTGCCATCTATTCTACAAACACCGCCATCATAAATGTGAAGAGTGCAATCCGTTGGATATATGTGCGTTAATTTTTGTACAAATGATAATGAAATGGGTGTATTTATTTCCTTTAGAATGGAGCGTTGTTGAGGATCCCATTATTAAGGCGTAGTTACTAATGCAGGAAATTTTATCCCCACGAGTAGCAGTCCAATGCTCAGAGTCGAAATTATTCGGCTGCTGCTCATTAAATGTGGTTTTGTTCGCAAGAAGTACGCATGATGTACTTCGAGAGTTTCATCAAAAGTCAACGCCAGATTAGACCAGACTACTGAATATTTAAGTAATCGTCAAAAGTAGTCATTATTAACTCAGAGGTGAGAACATAACTTTTATGTAGGCTCTATTTTTGCTGAGCATATGATTTTGTGGTTTACCCTGAAAGTAACCATTCTGTCTTATAAATATTCACCCTTGATGTGCAAGCAGCTACAGGTTGTATAAATTTATACATAAAATATCATTAATGTTACTGTGCCGATTTTTGCTAACTGACGTCCTCCTATGTTGAAATATTATACTACCATGATCAAAGGCATGTATAACTATCTAATACAAATTTTTCTCTCTTACTCGAAAAAGTACATATCTTTCAAAGTGAGCGAAACTTCAACACTAGAAGGGAAGAGCAAGTCGGAGGTGCGATTTTACGAAGATTCTTCACCGTAATGGATGTTACTAAGATCAAAATATGTTCTGCAGCATTATGAAATGGTGCAGTAGATATAAAATGAAGGATTTATCCGTGATTAGTTATTCATCACCTACTCTCCACTTTTGAGTGAGACCTCGTCTGTGTACCCTCCCCCCTTCAAGCATCCATTAAGAATGCCGGAAGCACAGTTTTGTATTCAGGCTACTCCCTTAATTTTGTTTAATTAAATCACCATAAGTGGAGAATATTTGCCTTGTAATGACCTCTACATGAAGGTTTCATTTTGTATGGTGTCTGCTTTTTAAGTAAGTCGCATGCAGTACGTCCATTTGAAATTTTCTCTCCCAGTATGCAAACCATCCGATTGTCGACGTCATGCATTCCACCATTTGCGGTCATATTTATTTGATCACTGATTTTCGTCTATTTTCTCTTCTTGGTCCAAATCCAAAATGAGAATTTTTTTGACGAGACGTCTTGAATGGGTTGTGCTGCCGGAAGGATTCGACGTCAAAACGCTCTCGTGGCAATGTTTTCCCCCTCCGGCTATTTTAAGCTTGGACCTATAATATTGTAAAAATACTAGACACATGACGAAAAAATGGGAGGAATAAGTAAAAACAGGGTGTTTTATGGAAAGACGTATGAAAAACAGCACACGTACCTTGGAAAAATATCGTAAACCAATATCCAGATCACGATGTTACGTACCAACATTGGTTTGCCATGAAAATGTTCCTGCTGTATGAAGTGGATAAATGTTTCTCGGGTGTTGCACCGGGTAAGAAGGGCCTTTGGGCCCTCTTAGCCGGTGCAACACCCGAGAACAATTTATCTAGCAGGTACGCCGGAAAAACCTAAGATCTTTCAATTGCTATATCTTTTTCTATTTTTATCTCCAAGAGGCTCCCTGGTCTTAAAATGTGTACAACGACAGTGAGTTTGTCTCAAAATTTTATTTTATTTTGCATTAAACATTTTTTCTTTCCATCTCTTAGTTAAATAATTTATTTTGAGACATTGATATGATACGGACGCCGCATAAATGCCTATTCCCCTGTAGCCAACAGTGTTTTTTTAATATACGTGCGGTTTTCGTTAGTTTTACCTTTTCCACGGATATTTCTTTATAGAAATAGTTTTTACAATAATTGTTTATTTATTATTTATGCTGTATGTATGACTCGTTTTTCAACATTAGCCTTGTTTTGATAGCCTCTGTTTCGAATTCAATGGCTGTCTATAAATTTTATGGGTGTGTTAATTTGGAAGACCACATATGAACTGACGACCTCTAATTAAATAATTTTTGTTTCTGTAAGTGATGGCTTTAAGTAGGTGAGCAACTAATTGTATCTGATGTTCCTCTTCCACTTATGGAAGTTTATTTATTTTATCACGAGTGCTACGTCCACAAGAAAGGGCCGAAATTACAACCTTAAGAAACGAATTACTTAAAATTTCTATTTTAAATATTTAGCAGCATGGTAATGACTTGACTATTGAGTATAGCAACATGGCTACAAGGCTCACTTTGCACTCATCGAGGCAGCAAAAACACTGACGAATTGTACACGTCTACATCTACATAATACCCTGCGAGTCGCCGCATGGGCATGCGGCGGGGGGTGTTTGGTCACCAGCCGTGTAAAGGTGTAAGTTTTTGTGAGGTGAAATGGTGACATGTACTATGGGAGTGTATTTAGAGGACCTAAGTTTTTATTGTGGTCGCTTATTACGCGCGGAAAGAACGAGTTTTTGTACATATCAGTTCGGCAGCTCTCTTGTTTTATCGCATCGGTCAGACCTAGAGATGTAGTGAGGAGTCACGACAATATTCTCTATGTCGCTCTGAAAAATATCAGTTCTAATATAACATCATTCTATGCTCGATAAAGTGGATAGTTTACTTTATGTGCTAAGATAGTCTACTTGTTTATAATAGTATGTTTATCCAAATCCCTCTTCTACGATCCGGAAACGCCCACTTCGCGCGCTCGTCTGTCTTTTGTTCTTCCGCGATCTCCATCGGACCCCACTCCTCTGCTGGACGAAGACACAGTCCCCGCTCTCGCAGGCCTGTGAGTTCAGGCAAAGGGAGGCAGGGGGGGGGGCGCGGCTGTGGGCGGTTGGTGAGGAGGAGGCGTGGCGGGAGTGAAACGCGCCGGGCGGGAAGTGTATTGGGAGCAAGTGGCCCGTGAGGGGCCGGCGAGTGTCAACAAAGACATTATGCAGTGGGGGTGGAGAGGCATCTCTTTTCGGGCCGTTTTGGGTGGCGCTGGAAAGGGGGTGGGCGGGCACTGGCACGGGATATCGGGGTACGTGATGAACGGTGCTGGATTTGTTGCGTAGAGCTGGGTAAGGGGTTCGAGAATGGCGGTGGGAGTGTAGATGCCGAAGACGATAGGCACACTCATAAATATGTGATCAGCCTCCAATACGCGAGGACCTTCTTCGGGACGTTGAAAAAAATGCTGCTTTAAGGAGAAGCAATGGAATTGGCCTCTCATGGCTACGGTCTGGTTTCATTTTTGGAATAGGCGAGATAGTCCTACGATTCTAGCTTGAGGGTTGGGCTGGTATGTTGGGTGCATTGGTGGTTCCATATCTTGATGGACCAGAATTCCTTATTTCCGTTCTTGGATTTTTGCTTTGTCTTTGGCGGATTTATTTCCACCCTTCCCACGTTCCTTAAATGATGATTCCTATTCAGTCCTTCTTGCCTGTTGTTTATACGGAGTTGGAAGGAAAGTAAGTTCGTCAAATAAATGAAATAAACTTATATTGCTTAAATTAGTACTACTTAAGATTATTCGAAGTATTCTCCTGTTTTGGGCTCGTCTGCTATATTTGGTATGCTTCCTGGAACGCGTCAGCGGGTACGTCCTGCAGAGCTGTCGTCTTGGAGTCTTGGACGTTTTCCAAAGTTCCAAAATGCTGTTCTCCCTTCCTGATTTTGGTCAGGGGAAGACATAGATGTCTAACAGGGCCATTTTAAGGCTGTATGGGATGGGGTTACTTTTTCCGTTAATTTAGATAAAAAATACCACTCTCTCTCTCTATGCTCAGTGACAAGTGACTTGGCACATTATCGTAGTGGATCACTCAGGTATCGGTTTCAGTCTCTCGAGCAATTCCATGTAGAATGTTGCATTAACGTTCTTTACAGCTAGAGAAAATCCCGTGTGGAAAATACCATTTATGTAAAAAAAGACAGCAGAAATTTCGGCCATTTAATATTCACATTTCGGCAGATTGATATTCGGCCCAAGCTCTCGTCGCCCTTCACTTCTTCCCCGCCGACCTAAAACATCATGAAAAATGACAAAACTTGCGATTTTGATGACGGATCCTCTCTGAATTTCCATTTAGACCGCATTATTGCTAGATTTGCTGAGTTTCACACTAAATATGATTGTGAATTGCTGTAACATGCTACGCTCCACCTTGCCAAGTGACCGACTAAAAAAAAAACATTTGTTCACTCAAACCCCGACCCCTACTCTGCATATGCTCACTGGCAACCGCTACTGGTTGCACTGAGTGAATAAGACCTTACACTAACTATCCCGCCCTGTCCTGAGTCTGGTTGGCTAAAAAAACTTAGTCGACTTTTTTCCTCTTCCGCCGCCGCCGCATTGATAGCATGGTCTTCTGTTGACTCGGAGAAGCATACTGCTGCTATGCACAGCGGGCTGTAATCGAAAAAAGCTGGCCGAAATTCCAAAAATGGATATTTTGAGTCTGGAAGCTGAACTTGCCATAGTGGCACTCCTCTAATTAGTGCATAAGACGTGGTATTTAATTTTTTATAGTTGTTGCGCATTAACAAAATTCATGGGCTAAAAGTTGAACAAAATATGCAAAAAAAGCCGGAATTCACTTTTCGCTGAAAATCTCCAAAACGAAGAGGCTGCAGAAGCTTTTGTAGGATTACAATGGAATTCAAATTATACTATTTTAAAGAACCGATCTTATTGTTTGGAATGTTGTAATTTTTAATTACATATACATATCTACCCTTTTAATTGGACAAAATTTTGGACCCTATTTTACTCCGATTTTCCGATTTTGAATTGATGAATAGTAAAGAGGGATACAGAAGAACCGAAAGTATCATACTTCACGAGATTCACTGAACCTTCTAAAATGCGAATCCACTGATAAAGTCTGAGATCGTCCACGACGCCGAAAATAAACTCGAGTTTTCAGTTCGGCTCGGAGACTCTGTGGGAAACCTGAAAATTTTTCGCGCTCCGAACTTCACTTTTACCGTGGAGAAAGGGTACGGAGAAGAATCAGGTGATACTTTTAAAATTCCTAATATCAGCGGCAAGGTTTGCACAGTGACTCCATCACAGTTTGCACAGTTATCCTAGGAATGTAGATTTGGAGAAATTGAAAGAGGGTTTGGATGCAGGGATGTAATGGAATAGGGTGTTCGATAAGGAAACGATATCCAAGCAAAGATCTTCATTCGATGCGCTCTTTTTTTAGGATCAGTGGAAGATGAGATGCCCTCACCTCAATAGACAGGATCTCTTTGGCAGCCAGATGAGTTTCCGTCCACTAAGAAAGAAAAGGTGGAGGTTCCATTTATAGTCACGCGCGAATTCAATCGTAGCCTGGGGGAGAGGAATATGGGAAATGAAGGAATGAGAGGAATACAGTTGGGAGGAAGTTGTGGGATGAGCGGCAGGCTTTCCGAGGGGAGACCGGGACGTGAGGGTGGCTGGGTTTGGATGGTTTGATCCTCGCCGCCCACTGCCGGGAGAATCTCGCATTGCGGGGTAAAAGGCGCGGGCTGAACAATAGAGAACTCATATGAGGACGACCTCCATTGTTCCCCCTGTATGGTATTGACTCCATTTAAGGAAATACAATACATGAAAGAACGCTGAATTAAACGTAGACTCGTTCCAAATGCAGCGCGTGTCATGGAGTACGTCCTTAACGGCCAACGCTGATGCTACTCCTTAAGAATGAATCAGAGGATTCTCATTTGAGAGGAATAATTGAAATGTGCATAAGCTTTGTGCTCACTTCCCAGGTCTTTTATTGCATCTGATTTCTCTTGTTATTTAAAGAGGTTTCAATGTTTCTCTGCCATTACGAAACATTGCAATATTTTTGTACACCTGGGGAGGATTCCTTTGTTATTTAGTTGTAACGCACTGTTAACTTTCCTATGACAGATTGTTGATTTCGCAACTTTGTGAGTGATGTTGGCATAAAGAAAATACAGGCTCAAATCATGGACATTCTCATTTTGAAAACGCTGTAGCATATTCTATTCTGTACCTGAACGTCCATAATATAAGTGACTGCTTGTTATGTTCGGATATACGTTGTATAAGAGGAATTGCAAAACAAACATAGAGTGTGACATCGTATTCATCGACACAATTCTTGTTTTATTCGGCATAGTTTGAGGGATGATCTTGTCAGTCTAATGAAGTCTAACGTCGTAATTTTGGGTGCACCTAGAGAGTTCCTACAAATATCACCAATGATCATAATTACGGAATCATTTCAATGACCGAACTACTAAGCTATGTTATGCCGATAAGACCAAACTTATTCTGATTGTACGCTAAATGGTATATTTTTGAGATTACTTACCATGTTTTTCTCTTCGGGCAACCATGAATAATGAAAATTAAAACCTCGGACTGTTTGATTAAACATGGGAGAACAATAAACTCATGGACTCAGTTTCATATGTCCCCTCTATTGTTTTAATGGACATATTTAATTTATTTTCATGAAATTACGGTCTTATAATGATTTATAGAGTTGAATCTTACAATAAAAGTATTTTTATACCAATACTTTTGGACTCCTTTTTAATTATTTGATGTGCTTATTTCAAGGCATGTCTTAGTTAGCATTAGTCAAGGCATCTTAGGCCTTACGGAAGTGCCCACAAACTGGTCACAATGCTGAGTTTTAACTTTAGCATATATTCTGTGTGGTTAGAACAGAATTGAAAATTTTGCATGAACCACTAAGGTTTTCATGTGCTCCAAAGAAGCTATGCTACGATAAACGGCGACACAACCCTATCATTAACCCTCCTCCTATAATTGGTGCAAGTTTCTATTTCATGCACTACTCTAAACCGTTAACCCTTTTCTCCTTTCTTGCCAATGACCCAAATTAGAAAAATATCGGAGAAGAATATCGTTTTAACCCTAATTTGAAGTCGATAAAGAGTGAAATTTTCTTGATATGAATTTTTTTCACGCCTCACATAGCTTTTGTAGTGACCCAGTGTCTCGTAGGTTTTTTCAGCAAAAAAAAGTCGCAGTCCTCTTTATTGCATTATCTTAACATTTCTATTAGCTTACATGGGATTAAATATTTTCAATTTCAAGAGGCCATTCTTATTATTTGCTGATAACTTGGCATGGGAATTTGGCGAAAGGCGTTTGGCTACTCCCATTGTGTTTTCCCAGTGTCTCATGTATGCTATTTCTTTGGCGATCCAAATATTGCCATATCCTCATTATTGTCAAACTCAGCAAATAAAAACCGTCGAGTTTGCCCATTGTGACACAATTTAAGGAAACTACGCCACCTTTCCTTCAGAGAGAGCAAATCGCAATGATCGTCGTTCCTTATCGTTCGCGTTTCAAAATGTTCCAAAACAATATGGGCTAAAAATAGTGCGAATTGTCTTGTAGATTCGACTTTTCGCATTTGAAAGTTAAACCCGCAGTAGTAGGGTAAGAGTGGGACCCGGAATGTCCCGGGTTCGGAGGCTGAAAATTCGGTGGGATTGATTGCATTATCAATGAGTGCTGCGTCAGGTACTTGGTAGGAAAGGTGGATTGATTGTTAGATATTATCCTTTCCATATCGGAAAGCGTCAATGGGCTGAGATTAACGTCCAATGGAAGGCACTGAGATTGCACTCCACTTGGTTTGCAAGTACCACTCGGTAATCGCCAGAAATATCTCTTCACGTTTGCCGCGATGCGAACCGGGACCCTTCTGGCTGGAAGCCATTATCTTTGCCGCCGCATGAACTTGATTTCTGTGGAGTTTAGACGTGTAGTTCCTTAATACAAATCTTAATTGGTAGCTCATCTGTGATAATGAAAGCTTTCTCATTTGCGTGTAGTAGAAGTGTTTCCCCTCCTTATGCCAGATGTATTAGGCCATTGTGTAGTTTGAGCGAGATATAATTTCTCCCAAAGTTCGTGGAATTTGGACTCATGTCAAAGAAATATATCTCACTTATTCAAAGATAGCAAAATAACTGCCTCTGGCCGAATTACTCTTCGAGATATTTCCACAGAAACACCACTCATTTTACATGGGAAATGGTTCGGGTGTTGACTCCAAAAAGACCTCATTTTAAAAAATGAGCAATTTATATCTCCTGTTTATCGTCAAAAATTTAACGATGATATCTTCACTATGGTTCTCGCTGCTTTTTGTCTGGATAGGGAAAGGGAGGAAGGAAATCGAAGTGCGTGCCCAGCCAATTTGCATCAACCACATGTAATTCGAAAAAAGTCTTTTCATTTTATATAAGTTCCCCTATTTTACTACGAATTATGTCACCATCTTACAGTTCCGCAATACATGGGACAATTGTGCACAGGCAAAATTGTTAAAAAATCTATTACATCTATGGTAAGCTTTTAAAAAATGTCTTCTTTACGTTTTGCGAAAAAAAATTACTAAAAAAGTTATAACATTATGCATTTATTGTTGAAGTTATTTCTTATTTGTTTTTTTCACTTTAAGATTATTCTTTTGGTTAATGCTAGGTTTTTTTAAAAGTCAGAGAAACTCCTCCCAATTTTCTCAACTTTCAGGGCCCGTCTGTCTCCAGTATCTCCTACCCTGCCGCTTCCTGATCTCATCCTAAAGCTTCCTTTTCTCGCGCACCGAGTTAAGCACTTCCTCGTTTGTCTTCCTTTCCGTCCTCTGCACCTACTCCATCCTCCTCCAAACCCTTCACTAGAACACCTGCAACCTATTCCCGTCCTCCCTTCCCAGAGTCCTCGTTTCTGCGCCATACATCGCTACACTCCACATCAAACTCTTCACCATTCTTTTCTTTATATTCTTACCTATGGTCCTCGTCGTCAGCTTCCGTCTATTACTAAACACTTCCTTATCTAAAACTATTCTCCTCCTTGTCTTGCTTCTGTTAAATCTCGCTCGAGGCGTGGGGATGCGGAAGTATGTAGAAGGGTGGAATGGAGGAGAAGGAAACTTGGGGTTGCGGAAGCAAGAAAAATATATATTCCCATTGTCCGCGGAAATGATTCTCTCTACCTGCCCTCACACGCCGCATTGTACCACCCCCTCCTCCCCACAGGATCGATTCCCCCATTGGGGATCAGGGGGTGGGCTGACAGAGAGGTTGTGTTTAAAGGGGGGGGAGAGGAGTTGAGCAAGCTCCTTAATACTCAGATGGTGGCATTGCGGAGGAGGGGTTGTGTAAGAGGATGGGGATATGAAGGTGTCTTCGCGACGGCGGAGGGCGGGAGGGAGCGAGGGAAGGAGGAGACAGGACAACCACTCTCCGCTTCCATGTGTATGTGTAGGGTGGGCGGGGAAGAAGATGTTGGGGTCTCCCTTTATCGCACGAAACTCATCCCTCACCCCTTTAACCCTCCCCAGTCGACCCCGCCCTCCCTCTCTCCCTCCATCCCACCCAACCCCCCCCTCTCCCTCCAATCCTCCAACCCTCTGCTCTCCAGGAATGGGACATTCGGATATTAGCATACCGTGAGTGTTGGAAACTTAAGAATTCGAATCTCCTGGCTTCTTCCGTCCGTCGATTCCGTTGAATCGTGATCTAAACCAGGGAGGTGATCGTCAGGGAAAACCTGGAATTGTCAGCGAATTTTGAATTTCTGGAAAAGTCAGGGAATTCTCGTTACAGTCAGGGAGAAACTGGAATAGGAATCCTCGATATTTTTCAATCATTACGTTTATCGGCGAGTCTTTCCCGCCTTTTGTTTCACCAACTATAACCAACGTCCGTTACTGACGTGTATGGAGTAAGTACCATCAATTCGGGGAGAATTGAGTTTTGAATCTTATTATTTGTGATTATTAGTTATCTAGTAGTGAATCAGACGTATAATGTATCAATTTTATACATCCTTATTGCGATATTTGCCTAATCATGTCAAAATTCATGATCACAATGTATTACACTCATCACAAGGATTCCGAGGCTTTGTTGTTCGGAAAATTTTACCTCGCGCTTTTTTTTACTTTTTAAACTCGGGTCGAGAAGTAGCTGGAGCACACTAGCTAATAGTAAATACATGCTTGGAGTTCTAAAAATACGAGACGATGATTAGAAAATTTGGAAATTCAAATCTGCCGTAGAAAGTTTAATTCAGCAGAAAAAAATATGCCAAATATATGTGACCTTTTGGCAATCAGTCAGGGAAATTGGTAAATCCGTCAGGGAAAAGTCGGAATTTGAAAATTGGATATCAGTAGCCACCCTGTAAAAACACTCCAAATGTAAATATCGGTTTTAAGTTTTCTATACAATTCATTTTCCTTAGCTCCAGTTTCATTGTTTACTCGTCATTGTCAAGAGGTAAGTGATAACCACGCTAATTTAAGCAAATCATCATTTTCTTTAGAATTCAATGAGTGTGGCCTTATTAGAAAGAAATATATCTTTCAATTGAAGAGAAACCAAATTTTCTGCCATTAAACGTCCTATTTTCTAGATTCACCGTAAATATCGAAAAATTTCACCAAGTACAGCCTGATGCATCTTCGACTTTTCGAGATTTTTGCCAAATGATAGAAGCCGTTTTCTCTGCGATATGGTACACGTATGTATGTACTCCGGAGAGTCATTATTTAAAAAGTGGATTATTCTAGGGCATCGATCTTGGCAGAAATTTGACAGTTTGTAGTTTGTACATTTACTCAACTATTCTTGAAAGCAATACAATCAGGTAGTTTTTTCAGAATAGTGGAAGAATAATCTGTTGTGAAGGCGTGTTGTGAAGGGTGAAGGTGTTTGACCGCGCGGAGTGAAAATATAAAGTGAATTTAAGTATGATATATTGATGTGTTCATTTAGATTTCCAGAAATTCAGTTGGAGGAAAAACTGTTTTTGCGCCATTAAGGCAACCTAACATATTTACATAATCCTTCTTACAACTGCTGAAACCTAAAACTTAAGTTCGAATGTGTTCTTCATAATGGCTTCGGAGAATACTTCATCAAACTTCAGTAAATAACTGAGAGTGGAAAAAAATTCTCCATGAATTTATTGTAAATTTAAATGTACGGTAACCGTTGGTGTAAATATAAATGTAAAATGTGTAGTAAATTTTAATGAAATCATATTCATTTCAAATTGAAGATAATAAAAATTATTGTTTTCCATAAAATGAACCCGTCAATAAATTATGGTATTTTATAATTATGATTTATTTCTTGGCCGTCCATAAAAAGCGCCTATTTGAAAATAAAATTTTAAGCAAGTTAAATTTCGGGGTGAAACTTGGTGGAAAAGTAACGAGTTGTATAATTTTTCGCTTTTACATTCATGGTCGGTATCAATTAAATAATATGTGAAGTACATTGAATTACAATATAAGAAATTAAATTATATTTATTTAATTTACTTGATAAATTTAATATTTTCTTCATTAATAAATAGGCAAAATAACTTTCATACCGTTAAATATATTTATGTTTAGTGAAAAACTTTAGTGCTTATTTTCCCATCATTCAGTTTTTATTGCAGAAATATGATTTCAGCTTCATTCTAGAAGAGACTGAAGTGATGGTGAATGAAATAATTTACATTTGAAGTGCAAATTAATTACTTTTTATTAGAATTCTCGTTGAAAAAAAGTCATGTAAATCTTTAAGATCCTAAAAATGCTAAAAATATGTTATTGACATTGATTTTTAGTTTCTTGAGCAGAATTTCGCGGTATTCTGCTTATTGAATATTAGAGCTGCCTTTGTAATTCATTTCGACTCCGGTCCAGTCGAATTTTTTCTCCTTGGAATCGGCCATCTTTACATCTTCACACTACCATTGTGTCTGTTGATTTTATGTGTTCCTATCTACTTTCTTTCTGCCTTTCTGTATAAACATTTATATGTATGTATATATTGTATATATTACAACTAACCAGAGTCATAATGTTTTTAGTAAATTTTTAAAAGCTTTTAACCTATATTTAACTTTTCTAAATACTTTCAAATCGCGCAGACACCTTGGTAACTTGCTGATCATTTTAGGTACCTTAACCATCATCCTATTCTCACCACAATTATTAAAACATTTTGTAACTTCATAGCAATTTATTGAAATAATTGTCGGCCCCGGTGGCGGCGGGGTAAAGACTCGCCTCGTCTGCTAACCAGAGGGTCGCGGGTTTGAGTCTCGCCTGGGTAGAATATTATCTGCCCAGGACATGGATGTTTGTGTTCGCCTGATGTTGCAGTTAATCTCCTGATGTTAATTGGCCGTAGGTGCTGTATTCTGGGTAGTTAAGATAAATAATTCACCTTCGCTAATTTATGCTGGCTGGAAAAATAATCGTTTGCTAAAATGTAATTAAATATAGTAGTTTTTTCTTTCATTTTGACCAAGTCATTCTAAAAGTTATAGTCTTCTCTCATAATATTTCTAGAGGAAGTATTCAAGGTATTTGATGAAATCAGGAGCCTTTCAGGATCAGATAAATTTGGGATTCGTCCCCACATCTCCTCTTTATCTGTCTCCCGGCAGCTATCACTTCTCCTACCCTCTCCCTCCTATCTATCTCTCCACACACTATCCCTTCCCCCCTCCACACACCTTCCCTTCCCTACCCACCTATTCCCTCCTCCCCCTATCTCTCCGCGTCTGAATTTCATGTCTAGGGACGCCGCGCCCCCTCCTCCTGCTCTCCCGCCGCGAGTAAACCGCTCCCCTCACCCTTGCGTTCGGTTTTCTCTCCCTCACCCGCTGCCACCCTCCCTCCCACACCCTACTCTTCCCATCCCAACATTCCTTCCCCACCCCCCCCCCCCGCCCTCCATTTCCATTCTTGTCACCGTACACCACACCCCCTCTTCCGCCTTTCGATGCTTCTTCAATTCAGTACACAGGTGTGTGTGTACGATTCCATTGATTTCGCTTCGAACACTCGCCCGGATTTCGATCGGCTCACTCGCCCCCGTGCCCGCGATTTCCTTCGCTTAACTCCGGGAAAGATTGCAGCGGTTCGTTTGGAGACGGCGGTAGTTTCCTGGAAGGGAATATGAAAAATGTGATCCTGTCTCCCTCTAGCTATACAATTTCTTTGATAATTCAGAGGAAAAATATGGGCGAAATTGAAATGCAAGAAACAAGTTTTCGCATACTTGGAATTCGACTTACTCGGTATTTCATCGCTGTAAAAATTCTTCATTCTGGATGTAGTATTAATTCTCTTCAAGGACTAGGAGCTTGAAATGCTAACATTTAGAGAGTGTTCTAATAGCGCCTTTGGATTTTAATGATGGATTTGGCTTGGAAAGGGATGAAAAAAACAATTCGGGCACGCGACTCCCTTCTGCAAATAACATTGAACGTGCATACTGATTGGCGGCAGTTCATCAACTGTGCTATTATCGTGAATGAAATTTACCAGCTTGAATACGCGCTGTCCCAAAAACTTCCTATGCTGTTTCAAACTGAGGAGTCTTTATTCGAAGAGATACCGTCAGTTTGTCAAAAAGTTGTAATGCAATGAATTTATGATACTACTGTGAGGATAAAACTTTAATTTCAATGAAAATTTTTAGACAATATCATTTGACTATAAACGTTTATGGTAAAATCGTTGAAGCAACTAAATTTAGTGGCTGCCACGTATATCATGTATCAAATAGTTCTAGCGAATGATTCAGAGTAAAAATTCAGGAAAGCCGTGGTAGTGATTTCTTTGGTTTATTTTTACGGTGCACAAAATTGAATAACTGTGGATACGGTTTCAAGTAAAACTAATTTATATTTCCCCGAGGTTAAGTAATACAATTGGGGCTATTTGTCCCCCTTAGTTGCTCATCAGACGTCAAATGAATGACTGCGTCAGTATATGCATGTGGTTTAAGCGTTTCCTTAGTCTCCTAATAATAAAGTAGGGATAGTCAGGGTATACAACAGTAGTGTTCATATTTGTCAGGGTAATGCAGTTGTGTGTCATGCATCAGGTTATGTAATTTATAGGATACATTGGCAGTGAAACTTCAGTGGTAGTAATTTTTATTTTGGGGATCGGGTTGGTGTGGTTGATAGAGTACTGGCTAACCATACGGATGGCCAGGGTTCAAATCCCTGAACAGGGGGATGTTTTTCGCAGGAAACACGATCCCTACTTGAGTGTCTTCTGGAGGGCACTTCAAGTACAATACTCCGTCTGTCAGATGAGACGTTAAGCCGTAGTCCCCTTGGCGCCTTTCGTTAAGAGCAGGCTAATGCCGACGCCGGGTTTCTATCAACCCTTCCTCCCTTACCTGTCCCCTATGGTAGAAATGACCTGAGCTGTCGGTCGTCTTCCCTAAAATCCAATTCAATCCAATTTTTATTTCAATAATTATGCAGCATATAGCATAGATTTTGTCGTTTTTCATTCTTTCAGTCCAAAATAGTGGGAATAATTGGAGGAAATATATTACGATTTTCACTATTAAATTTGGAATGTATTTTTGTCATTATCCAGTTTCTCTACCACACGAGAAAGATGACTGTAAAAGTGTAGCCATAATGATGTTATCGCTCTCCCATTGACTTACATTCTCTCCTTTCCTCTCTTCTTCTCTATGAATGAAATATGATGGATATAAACCCGTGTTTCGATGCACTTAAATGAAGGAACTACAAATATTTTCCTCCCATTGTAAGTGGCTCATCGCATGTATAGATTTTGTGCTCTCCTTTCATCCGCATCACCATAAAAGTTTCACTGGAGATGATTGTGCGCAGAACGTCTTAGGAATGCTCGGGCGGGGGGGTGGGGGCTATTCTTCAAACCTCATTCGAGGAAAATGAATGAAATCGGTGGTGTTGCATCCCCGCGCTTTAATCTTCGCCCCTCATGTAAAGGTCTCCATTGTGGACTGGCGCCGGGGGTGCCAACGGAGAGACCAACTATTTGCCACTCTTGGTGGGATTAATTCACCCCTTCAGCCATCAATCCACTTATCCCTTTGACACCCGTCCTCTCGCTGAATCCCACACACATTTCCCTCCCTTTCCGTCCTTTTCAACGCTCCCTCCACCTTTTGCCCATCACGGCTGACGTTTTCCCTCCTTCCTCCCTTTTACCACGTCATGGAAATATAGTAATGGTCCCTGCCTTCAGTAGCATGTCATCATCGCCTGCCTTATCTCCCTGATTCCTTACCGTTTACTACTTTCCCCACCCTATTGCTACGCTCCTTTTCCAGCTACCTTTCCTCCTGAAAATAAATATAAAACTTCACCTGCGTTGTAATTTCATAATGTCCATTTAAGAGAGTTCCAGTCCTCTAAGAATAAAATAAAATAACGCGTAAAATCAAAAATGTTGCCGGAAGACACTTTAACCTAACCATGAAATATGTATTTGAATTCTTAGTCTACTTGCTGGTGCAGAAACCCGGGCTTTGTCGGAGTTGGAGACTATCATCTGGCATTTTAACGGACAGTAATCCATCAGTTACGTAATTTTATAAAATAAAATAAATGGAAAAGCGTCCACTTATTAGCGTATGATTTTCTCTCCCAGCTGTCATATACTTACGGCGAATAGTGATGATGAAATTTTGAATATTCATCATTTTTTAAGGACGTTCACTTAAGAAATCTCTGAGCATATTCCACACAAATTGAAACGAGAGGATAAAGAACCTCGTTGGTATAATCGCGAAGTAAGATGGGAGCTCACGGGGCAGATGTAATTGCACAACTCTTATAAAAATTCTATAAAGTTATGAAACATAACAAAGTAACTTGCGGTGAGAGAAATTTTCATTTCTTTACGTTCAAAAATGTTATGCTGAATGTTGTGAACTTTTCTTGTGAACTACTTTCCCCAGCAAAGGTGAATCCTTGAATATATCTTTTGTACTTTTTCTCTTTCAGGAAGCCAATGAAAATGAATTGAATACAGATATAACAGAAAAACACGTAAATTTTGAGTGGAAAACTGCGCATGAATACGTGGTTTTCGAGAAAAAAATTATGGATCCATTTACAGGGGGAAATTGAAATGAAATTGAGTAAATGCATTAAATAAATACTTTCCTTGGGAAGCATGAGAACATTTGAGTCGTAGGAGTGAAGGGAAATTTTTTAATAACGCGCGAAATCACTTTGTTTGCCCGGACAAGGTGCAGGGTGGAGCAACGGAGCTGAGGGAGGGTTGAGGGGGTTGAGTTGGTGAGGAACCGTTTTATGTGTACGGGAGCGGGTGTTGTGGTGCTGGGAGCAGAGGACGGGATCGGGGGGAGGGCGAGAAAGAGGTTGGGAGTAGTAGGAGTTTGGATGTGATGAACGTGCGGTGGGGGTGTAGGAGGGGGAGAGGGCGGGGGGGGGGCAA
The DNA here is from genome assembly GCA_963169105.1 of Ceriagrion tenellum. Lineage (NCBI taxonomy): Eukaryota > Metazoa > Arthropoda > Insecta > Odonata > Coenagrionidae > Ceriagrion > Ceriagrion tenellum. The sequence continues at coordinate 130,007,098 of OY720640.1, read as the reverse complement.
GAGAGGGCATCAAGGCGGAAAATGTCCCGGCCCCCGGCCTATCTCACTCCTCGGGGACGGCGAGGCGGGAGGCGGTGTGGGGGCAAGTGCGGGAGTGTCGGAGGCGGCTTTGTGTGCTCCGGGGAGTTTCACCTTCTCCCCCTCCCCCTCTCGGTACACCCCTTCTATCCCCACTACCCCCCCCCCCCCCCGCATGGGGGTGGGTGGAGGACGGTGCGGCTGCACAGCCCCGGAGTCGACAAAGGACGGGACGACGGGAGAGAGGGGGGAGGGGCAGGACTCGTGGGGGGGCGGGGGAGTTTTGGCGGGTCGCCGTAGGCAGATTGAATTGTGCCTGGAAGCGTTTGTATGTGGAGGTGGGGAGGGAACAGCCCGCCCTATGGGGGTTTAAAAGGGGCGGCTGTCGGAGGATCTTATGTGGAGGCGCTTTCAAGGAGGGAGGGAGGGGAGGGGACGAGGAAGTGGTTATTTGGTCGCATGTGGGAGAGGAAGCAATGCGGAGGAGGGAGAGAGAGAAAGAGAGAGAGAGGGTTAAGGAGAGTTGGTATAAAGCCGTCTGGAGGAAGGGAGGGAATAAGTGAATCTGTATTCATGGTCTCACGCGCAAGGTGGGAGGTTTTCTTGGAGGAGTTCTCGGGGAGAGGGGTGTGAGGAGGAGGTGCAGTCGGCGGAAGATTTGGAGTTTTCTTTGGGGAAGGAGTGGGAGGAGGTGGACGAAGAGGAGGAGGAGGGAGGACACATTCAGCGAGAGACTCGGGAGGAAGGGGCGGAGACTTGCATAACTGCGTATGAAGTGTGCTTCGTCGTCGTGACTACGTTATAGGCTTGCCAGAACTTCACGATCTATGCAACAGCAGAGTGACAAACAGGCTCGTCATCCTCCAATCTATCATTTTATTCCCCGAAAGCAATGTCAGAACTGTGATTTCAGAACAAATAATTGCCCCAATTCGTCGAGATTTTAAAAATTAAGATGGGGAACCGTGTATGTGGCAAATATAAATTATTTCTGTTCCTAGGGCAATTAAATAAATGCCTCCAAAATTACTAAAGGTTAATTGTACAAAAAAATTAGTCAGTTTGCTTCAGGCTTTGTTCATTTTTGTGATTTATTTAGTTTCCGTAATCAAGTTTTATGTCCGTTGGAAGTGCTTCTTTTTGTGAACTAAATGATACTGAGTGATTTTTCAACGTAGCGTTCCATTTTTTCGTCCCTAAAAGAAAAATATTCGAGTTATAAACGTCCACAGTTAGTGTGCCCGTACGGGCTCTATAGGCTAGTGGAGATTTTTGCTATGTCTGTCTAAACTCAATCGATGTTCAAAGGCTAGGTATAGAAAGGCAATGAATTTGCTGAAGGATAGGGTGACTCAAGGTTGTGAGAATTGCTGAAACGGCAGTCGGGATGGCAAATTCGTCCTTTGACCGGCACTTTCGGGAGGGACATCAAACCAGAGCTAGTTCATTGTTGAGCGAAGAGACGTAAGGTGGACCCTGAAGTACAGCCGTCTATCATACTTGCTAGTAGTTCCAATCATCTCCTGAATGACGTTACCTCCCCTTACCCATCCCCTTGTCACTCGTCTCCTTACTCTACTGCCACCAACCTCTGCTCCCTCCTCACTTCACCCTCCTCAAAATCTTCCCTTCATATACTGCCTCTAAAGGTAGGCATTCGCTCTATTACCTGAGGATGGCTTAACTGTCGAAATCGGTCTTGTATCAAAACATTTGTGGAAGTTATAGTGTCTGTTCTATCATTTATGATATGCTTCCCCTGTGTTCGAGCCTAATCGTTTGATTTTATCACATTCCATCTTTGTCTGCCTTCATCATAGATTTTTGGATTGTTCTGTTGCCACTCAAATTCTACCTTTCCATCTTTTTCTCGGCCATAATTCTCTTTTTTTCTGTGTAATGGATAGTTCAGCTTACATATCTTTCCATATCGTTATCTTCAATTCTTTCTCCTTCCATTTTATATTCTTTCCTATTTCTTCGTCCGTGTTTTCCCATTATTCAACCACTTCTGCTCTACAATCTTGGTCTTTTTTCTAGTGCCTCTCTCAATTTACTATTTTTCCTCAGATTTATCTTAGTGTTGGTGTATCTACTATCTGCAAGCACTGCCTAGTCCCAAATGTTTCATTCTATGCACATATAAACCCATGTAATTATCATTACTATCGGTGATTTATAAACTCTTGGATTTGTTCTACGTCTTAAATGTTCGTTATTTCACTAAAGAGCCTAGTACTATATTTGCTTTATCAATGGGTTCTTTTGGCTCCAAGCTGGTCATACCATTTCTTGTCACTTCTGTGCTAAAAGAATTTTACTTTATTGCTTGCTCATTTGAATTATTTTCAACTATGACTTTACATTTCGGTGAGTATGAAGGTATTATCATGTTCTGAATTATCATCAGGTATTGTGAGCCTTAGGTTGCTTCTTTCTGGCCAAGGTTTCGACTTAGAAAGTCATTATTAAGGTAGTTGTTCAGTTTGCAGGAGTCATACACTGATGCTCAGTAGGTTAGAAAGGGGGGTTGTTACGTGTAACAGCGGGGAGGGTGAAATGAGGATTCGGGGATAGGAATGTGATGGGAGTTTGAGTGATGGAAGAATGTCAAACCGTTAACAAAGTTGAGTGGCATTGAATGGAGTACACAGAAGAATTTAGTGAAAGCTGATCTGGAGCATCTTTTGTTAGCCCCTATTCGCTTTTTTTGGAGCGGTCTGCTTGGCCCACGTAGACAGAGGTTTCATCGGGGGTCTTCCATTGAAGTCTGTAGACTTCATTTCTTTTCGTGGACTGGTATTTAGATTTTAAATCTTAAGTTGCTAACTTACCATTTACTTACAAAAACTGCTCTTATAATGACTTCAAAGTGAGTCAAAACTATGGTCTGCAAGTTCAATAAAATACTTGCGCGGACTTAAAAAGTTTCCCTTTTCTTACACGTTCAATGCCCTGGCGCTGTCTTCAACACCTGGACACAATGCAAACCCACCGTCGTCAGTGGTAACAACGTCCCGCCCCATACGCTCAGAACATGAGACACTAAATATCCTTACGTCCCATTTCCATTTCACTAATCAAACTCATTCCTGTACCACTCAAATCCTATGTTCTGATCGTTCAATTTGTATCACTGTGTTCGGCTCTTAAAAGGCCAACCTAATACAGCTTACGGCCCTGGACATCCGAGGTTATGCTTTTACTTTAAGCTGTAGGATAGAATGGAGTATGCAGTGTAACCAGTCCTTGCAGTACCCGCACAGCGTGAAGCTTGTACTTCCTACGAGTGATTACGGTGCTCTCACGATATGTTTTGGCACGTTTTTTCCAGTATACCACATGAGAAACCGAATTCTAATCCAAGGTCTGCTTTCTCTGATCTAGTCGAGCTTGGATCCTATCTAATAGGCTTATGTAATGTATGAGCTAGGATGCTGTTGCGCGCGGTTACAATACAAGAAGTAATCCCTGCAACGCTATGATAGTCAATTCAAAAGTAAAAATGCCTTCAATAAAAACGGTCTTTCACAGAAAATATGGGATTTCTCCAAGTTGTGGCATGTTTTGGCCACAACTCACTTTTTCGCACGATCTCCCTTTCTTTGGACAGTTTCCCCTCTGCGGTCTGTTTTTCCTCCGGACTTGGCCAAAGGACTAAGTGCGACAGTGTTGGAACGCGTGTTAGAAATAATGGTAATCTCTGATTTCAACTTACCAAATGGTGCGTTTATTAGCGCAAAGGCAGGTGTCCACACGAGAACAGCTCAACACTGGCTCTCATGTGTCGTAGTGACATAGCTTATAAATGCAGAAGGTGGTGACGTCATATATTAATTTGACGGAAGCTCTCAGACAACACCTCCAGTACGCCTCTAGACCAACTTGACCACCATTTGACGATGAAGGCGATGGGATTCTCCATGTAACACGCGCATTTCATGCGCGCCTCGGGCAGCTGAAATGAAGTTGGCTTTGAGGAAGCATCAATTGTTCGCCGGAATTGAATTGGATATTTGGGGAGGCGACCGACAGCTTAGGTCATTTGCGCCATAGGGGATAGGTGAGGGAGGAAGGGTGGATAGAAACCTGGCGTCGGCATTAGCCTGCTCTTAACGATAGGCGCCAAGGGGACCACGGTTTATCGTCTCATCCGACAGACGGAGTACTGTTCTTGAAGTGCCCTCCACAAGACACTCAAGTAGGGATAGGGCTCCGTTTTCTCTGAAAAAAATCCTCCTCTACAGGGATTTGAACCCTGGCCGTCCGTATGGTTAACCAGTACTCTAGCCACCACACCAAACTGATCTCTATTGTTCGATGGGACTCGTTTATTTTGAGATGTTCCCTTGACCTCTACGTCGACGGAGGTTTCATCGGAGATCTTAGATCGAAGCCTATGCACTTCATTCCTTTTCGTGTACTGTTATTAAGATTTCCAATCCAAAGATAAGGCATATACGCAACGTGATGTGAGTCAATTTTAAATTGAGTATGCCCTCGATAAAAAATGGGCCTCCTCAGATAATATAACATTCGTGTTGGCGAATGTACTTGTCCATCGGAATCTATGTTCTTCGCCAAAAGATGACTCTGCAGTCGAAACGATATTGAAGCGGTTGCTATTTTTAAATTAGAAACGTCGCACTGCTGTTGCAAATCGTGTTAAATTTTTCTAAGAAATAAAACTAAGGGCGAGGCCAGTGACATAAGAAATCTAGAGAATGTTTTGTTGTGACTGTAGTGAACTAAATCAAGTAGCTCGATTGAACCACATTTAAATTACTTTTCTGAGTTTCTCTACGTCCATTGAACATAAAAATCAACCGAATTAATTTATATGACGATATCCTTTTGATAATCACTGTACTACTTTTCATTTCATTTGCAGTTATAGTCTTGAAATATAAAATTGAGGTGGTAATGGTGGTACCATTCGCTATAATCATGAGCTCTCGATTGAGAAAATTCTTGCAGAAATATATCGATGCCTTTTTTTCCTACTTGTTAATACGTTCTTGGTTGCCAACAGTGGTGAACTCACACTTCCTTCCCTACGGACTTGCGGCGACTTTTTAACGACATAAATTAATGCGGGAAACTTCTGCTCAGTTCATAGGATTTTTTTTTTAATTTCGTAGTCTGATGGGGGCTTGTTTCCTTCATATGCACTTCCATCACTATTTAATACACAAAAACGCATCACGCCCTTATACTTTACAAGTCCAAACCATGGAATTTGATTCAAATAGTGGTACAAGACAGCTTCTCATATTTAATTGTCATTGACTAGGCTTATAGAATACTGTGCATCTGCGAAGGAGAGTTCCTCATGCCTCGACTGTGTCCGTATGTGGACATGGTGGGATTGCGGACATTCCATTTCATCGTCTAGCGCGAAGGTTTCAATTTTGTGGATGTATACATTACTTGAGGGCAGAGATATCATTCGAATGTGGTGAAAGATGAGGCGTAATAGAAAGATAGATGAGACTCATGAGGTAGAATATTATTGTGACTCTAGTAATTATTTCCGAAGAAATTGTTTTGCCCCGAGCACAAGCGGATCATCATCATCTGGTGTTCTGCGTGCTGGCAGGTCCCGTACACCACTGCTATCTCCATCCGCTTCTGTCCCGAGCTTCCTTCTTTGTTTCATCATAGCTGATGTTTTTCACCTGATCCACCAATTTAATTCTTCTCCTTCCTCTCTTTTTCTCTCCTTCAATTGAACCCTCAAGTGCCATAGCTATTATACTTTTCCCTCTCATCACATGGCCCAACCAGTTTCCTTTCCTTTTCCTTATTTCCTTTAGGAGCGATCTTCCTTCTTTTACTTTGCACAAAACCTCTTCATTTCTCATCTTATCTACCCATCTTACTTTTCCCATCCTTCTCCACACTCACATTTCATAAGCTTCTATTCTATTCCTTTCCCTCTTACCTAATGTCCACGCTTCACATCCATACATGAAAACGCTCCATGAATAACATTTAGCTAGTCTCTTTCTCAGCTCCAGATCCAGACTTTTATTGCATAGCAAGTTTTTCTACTGGCTGAAGGCCTCTTTTACCATTGCTATTCTTGCTTTTATTTCTGCAATACTTCTCCAGTCGTCTGTCACCATCGTTCCTAAGTACCGGTAGCTTTTCACTGATATACCTTTTCTTCTGACTGACCTTTTCTTATTTCTTCAATTGCTTATTCTACTTCCCTCTTCAACACTGAATAACCTCTATCTTCCGGGGGCACCATTTCTTCTGCCTCCAAGTCCAAATCCACTGGCTCCTCCTTTGAGCAATACAGGTCTTCCTGATATTCTGTCCATCTTTCTGTTATTTCTTTCCTCTCATGCATAATTCTGCAGTCTATACTGTCAATTTCTCTCATTTTTCTATGTCATCACATGCTTCCGCAAGCCACCTCTCTCTTGCCTTTTGAGTTTCCCTCTTCAATTTATTACTTCATTCACAAGCGGATAAGTAACGTATTTGCTTATCAGGGTCTTTCATGCGTCGAGTCGAGCAGAAGTCGAATGATCGACCTGCCATAATTTTCCTCTAAATCTTTGAAGTGAAATAATACCTAATAATTTGCATATTTATCCTCATGAACGCAGGTAAACCTCTCTCAATGTTCGTAAAAGTGCGTATCAGGTAAATGACGGTGGATTTTAATGCCTACACTTCGCATTGTTTAAGAGGAAACAGCAAAATTAGCAAAGAAACGAATTTAACCATCTAAGCACAGGGAAATAACGTTGTTTCGATTGTTTTTAATGAAAACCCCGGTGGCGGAGGGGTAAAGTCCTCGCCAGCTAACCCTAAGGTCGCGGGTTCGAGTCCTGCTTGGGTAGAATATTTTCTGCCCAGGACATGGGTGTTTGTATCTCGTCCGTTGTTACTGTTATTCACCCGACGTAAATTGGCCCATTGTGCTGTATTCGGGGTAGTGAAGATAAATACATTAATAATAAAGTAAATAAATAATATAATCATTTGCCATGAAATACTTTGATGAGTTACGTACTCTACTATTATTAACTATTTGTGCATACGTTATCATTTGTAAGGTATTATTTTTTCTTTCATTTCGACCATACTACTTGTGATAGATGCCAAGTGTCACCGGGGGCACGGATTCACCATCAGTTGCATCATGCGTTTCAACCAGTAGGTTGCATTCGTTTCCCATTCTTCCTCGAATTCTTTTCTTTGTCGGCCTATCTCTCCCACTTTTGACCTGCGTCCCCGTTATAATTCCACCCCTCTCGAACCTATTTCCCCTGTCGGGATCGAGCCTCTCTCCCTGTGCCCTCCCATTACAGTCATGCGTGCTTCGGATCCCAAGTCGGCCTCTATCGCTTTTGCGTGACACTGGAATGAGACGCCAAGATGCCGGCAATGGCGGGCTGCTCTTTCACCTTGGCGATACACTGTTGCGATAACACGGACGTGCTCAAGCAAAACGGGTTGTGCACCGCGGTGATAGGGTCCGACCGCGCTTGGTGACAACTGGCGCTTCTGTCGATGGTTTCCGTTTCAATCAATCGCTTGAATAGAGGTGAATGTAAAGCGCCTGAATGACCATTTCTAAAACGCCACGATTATTATCGCAAGAAAAACAACAGATTATTGCATGGATTCGCGAAAAATTGCACTAAAAACACTCACTAGATGTTAAACGTAACATAATAATCTCATGCGGACACAAGCCTGATTTCTGTTTTCTTCCCATTTTCCTGCCTTTAGGTGCAGTACCGCCAAAAGGGAGCATTTGAACTTTAGGCATTTAAAAATTTTAAAATGAGGCTCTAACTTCAGGAAATATGTGTTTTACCGGCATGCTTTCCGTTACATATACCAATATTTTTTTAGATTTTAAACCTTTTCCAAATCTTCCTTATATGGGTCCTCTTCACTAGCAGTGTCGTTATCGTGCTTGAAATGCGTTAAATAAGGCTCGGCTTATAAGATGCTTTACCTGATGTGAGCTTCAATTTCTTTTTTGACTGGAAACCTATGCGAAATCAATTTTGTGTGCATTCCATGTTATGGTATTGCGAACGAGATGGTTCTCTAATCATAATAGAGACCATATTCGAATTACACATTTTAATTTCACCAGCTGTGAGACACAAGAATTAAAAATTGAATTATTAATGGTGCAATAATATAGTTTTACATGATAGAAATTATAAGTAATCGAATGAAAATATCTAAATAAGTCGTTAACTTTATTCATTTTTTTCACGCGGTATGTTTGAAACTCCATTAAATCGGAAAGTTTATTGTGATCCCGAAGAATTTACTGCGGTGACAATATGATTGATTTTCAAAAATAGTTGAGAAAACCCAAAAACTACACACTGTTGATTTATTGAGGAGATCTAAGTGTATGGAATGCCTCGTTTTCCATTTAAGGTCTCTCGAGCGCATACACGTACCATTTCCCGTGCAAAAGTCTGGTATTTTTCCTCAAAAATCTTGGAAAGTAGTGCGGTAAGGGGTTAAATTTTTGCTGTCAATGAAAGGGTGATATATTTTTCTTTAAAATGATACCAAATTCATTGATTTCTAAGTCAAATGATATTTCCCTCAAACTGCCTTAAATAAGTAGTCTTACTTCAAATGCTTCTCCCAACTATGATGAAAAATTTTTATCCGATTACAAAAAGAAACAGGGAATCCATGAGCCCTATAAATTACTAGACAAAGAGTGACGTAGAATGCAGAGGAATCAACAGAGTATAGTGATCCATAGCGCGCCCACCATAAATGGACTGCTCTTCCGCTGCTATGCGCGTGACAATGAGGGGGAGCTTGTGAGGTGCGATCGAGGGATGACAAATGAAGTGTGAGAGTGGCAGGGGATGGTGGAAGTGGAAGAGAAAGGAGGGGTGGGAGGAGGGGAGGGAGGGGGGGAGTGAGGCGAGAGGTAACGGGACTCTTCGGAAGCTGGGTCCTCCGTGGAGTAAGGCGGGGATGGAAAAGCGGGAGTCGGGGGCGTGGGTCGGCCCCACGCCATGAATCCCAAATTCGTCCGAAGGCACCCCTTAGCACAGTTACCCTGTAAGGATCGCCGACTCAAAGGATGAAGCATATAGAGGAACGTCAAGTTGTGCGTGTGTGCGGATGTGGGTGTTTGAGGGTGAAGAGGGGAGTGTTGGGTGCCAACCCGACACTTTCCCATCTCCTCTGACGCCCTCGCCGGCCCTGTAAAAGTGGCCCGCAGCTGGACGGCCCCTTGCACCCCACTCTCAATGCCTGACCCCTGCTTAAGAGCATCCTGGATGGGGTCTCGTGAGCAGGTTCACATTGGTGATGGCACTGGGTGAGTGATTCAAGGGAGAAGGTTGCGCCATCACGGATCAGGCGTCCGGTGTTGGTCATCTGAAGTAGAGTCAAATTAGTAGTACTTACTCATATTGGGCGGTTAACTGGAGTGGGATCCGTAAATCCGCACCCTTAATGCAAAATAAACTTATTACAATGCCTTTCCACTTGTTCAGCTTACTTCCCTAAGCGCTAAAATTTGCTGCCGAATTGAGTGAACTTAATGGCTAGCATGAACTATGTGGGCAGACCAGTGAAAACTGATATCATCGCTCCAATAAGTGTAAGTTGATAGCTTGGTAAGAAGAGGATTACATCAGGTATGGTGGAAGGGTAGAGAGATATATCCGTCATCATCTACACCCTACTGTTAAAGAAAGGCCTATTATTAGACCTACCGACTATTAACGTATATAGATTACTAAATAGCGCAGATAGCACAATGGAAACGAGGGGTCAAATACGTCTTCGACACAGCCAGGGTTCGAAAATGGACCTTAGGGTTTACATCTACATCTACATAATACCCTACGAGCCGCCTCATGGGCGTGTGGCAGGGGGTGTTAGGTCACCAGCCGTGTAAAAGTGTAAGTTTTTGGGAGGTGAAATGGTGACATGTATTATGGGAGTGTATTTATTGGAGCTCAGTTTTTATTGTGATCGTTTATTGTGCGCAGAAAGAACGAGTTTTTGTAACCATCTGTTTGGCAACGTATCTTTCTTATTTTATCGCTCCTGTCACACCTAGAGATGTAGTATGGCTTCATGATAAGATTCTCTGTGTCGCTGTGGAACTCATCAGTTCTGAATTTCTCTAGCAGCCTAAGCCTAGTGAGTAGCTTCCGAGTCTCTAGGGGCTCCCACCTTAATCCCTCTAAAAGTTGTGAGACTCAATATATTCGCTCGCAGCAGTTTTTAAAAAAAACGTACTGCTTTTCTTTGCATTTCATTATTTTTTTGTTAAATCTTTATGACTAAAGTCCCAAATGCTCGCGGCGTATTCGAGGAGTGGCCTAACCAGAGCGAATTTGTATCTCTCTTTTACTTTTTCATCCGAGGACTTTCCTATTATACGCTTAACAAAACCTAGTTACTGTAATGCTGTGCCACATATGTTTTATATGTGTGTTCCCCACGATATATCAGAAGTTAAGGTAATTTTAAGATATTTTACTGTATCTGAAGATTTTATGTTTACTCCACCCACAGTATAGGTATGGCATTCGTGTGATGACTTTCGCAGGAAGTGAACTGTGGTGCATTTACTGATATTTAATTCTAACTCCCACTCCTGGCACCACGAATGAACTTTGTTGAGGTCCGATGACAGAACTTCAAAGTCCGCGTCTTCGCTTATTTCACGGTAGATAACTATGTTATTTGCAAACAATCTTAATTTACTTCTAACTGGAGAACTTAGATCATTAATATAAATAATAAATAAAGGTGGGCCGATCACACTTCCATGAGGAACTCAGGATGTGACTTCGATCATATCAGAGCTGAAACCATTAATAACTACTTTTTGTTTTCGATCACTGAGAAAGTCACTTATCCAATTCACTATTTTTCTATTAACTCCGCACCACCCCACTCCCACTAAAAATGTAACAGCTTTCCTCGGCGAGAGATGAGGTAATGATAGGGAGATGGATGTATGGACATTGTTTTCCCATCGTGTTACTCACACAGCGTCACTATTGTCGACTGCTTAGAGTGAAGGTAAAACAAATGACGTGGAAAAGTGGACACTGAAATCTCTAACTTTGATGCAATAAAAAGGGGTTCAGATCACAGTAAAATTTTGCAGTTAGCTTGCAATAAATCTATGGTGCTTCAAAATAAACTATGATAATTATTTTTTGTCTATTTGCAGCATTACCTGTCTTACGTTATCATTTTTAACTGTACGATAATAGATTACAGCATTTAAATTGCAATTGTTTGGGACTACCGTCATTCTTCGTTCAATCCTAAGATTGATTGAATGCAGCTCTCCACTCCACCCTCTCCTATCTAATATTAGTCTCCTCGCTCTTTGGTTGCTGTGTAATGTGCTTTTTTCTTTTATTGTTCAATATATATTTAGCCCTTGGCCTTCCTCTAGGGACTGCTAACACTCGTTTTCATTTCAACACATTCTTCACAAACCACAGGGTGCCTCAGGGTGTGTCCAATTCATCTGGTTCAACTTTTCTGGAAACTGTTCCGAATGATCACTACCTCTTCGTCTAAGTGCATCATCATTTCTTATCTCACCCCTCCATTTTATTTCCAGCGCTCTCCTCCAACATCAGGTTATGAATGGGGCTTAATCTTGTATCTGGGATTCCATTTGTAATTGGATCATCTTTACTTCCGCTGTAAATATTCTTCCCGATGATATTCTTATCTACGCTATCGCGCGTCGCGGAAAATATGCATATTTCGTAATTCTAGGCGAATTGTACTCTTGAATACAAACTAAAATGCTGCCTACAATTGTATGTGAAATGGTAAATCCCGACACTTTGAGGGTGAGGGCTCATACTCTAAAGCCACTTCTTAGAGAGATTCATTTATTGTCAGAATTTGGGATTAAAACTCCAGATCAGTGTTCATCAATCTCATCTTATTACGTATTTCCTTCCATCTTTCCTGAAAAATCTCCATTTTCCAAACATCACATGCCACTTTCTCAATACATTTTTACAGGTAAGAGTTCGCGTCCGCCATTGATACTCATAGAATTGATACTTATCATGGCTAATATTTTTGCCAGCATTGAGAGGAAATACTGAAGAAAATCTGTATTATAACATTTTTGTGGTTCTATTGAGCACTCATACTAAAGAGTTTTTAGCTGCAAATATCAATTACTCGGTAACCCGCCCGTCATGCATGACCGAGTCTGATTAAACATGCTGATAGATACCAATCATTTCCCATGGAAGTATTCTATAATGCACCAAAATTTTAAGTTTCACAATTTGCTCTTATTGGACATGAATAGTTAGTCATTAAAACATGTAAAATCCCCTAGAGTAGAAACCTTTTTTATAACATTCAACTCTTCTTTTCTGGCATATTCTTATTAATCGAATGTCCGACGACTCTTTCAAATGTAAAGTACATGGTTACGTGAATATCCCCGGATTCAGCCAAGTGGAATGATTCAGAATTCCAAGTCTCCTCTGTGAAGCCCCGAGCCGTCTTTTATCTCGTAAAGAATAATCGTAACAGCAAAATAACACCGTCTAATGCATTGTTTGATAGTTTTTCATCCAACTAAATTCTATGTCTCCGTCTAAGAAGCATGCTATAATTAGAAATTCATCCGATGTGCCGAAATCTACTCTTCATCCACAAATGATTCCTTATTAGCCATTATTTCCCCCTTCTTTATATATTCATTTGAGCCTCGGCTTCAACAATGCTTTAGGTTCACCAAACAAATTGTAATTTTGAGTAATTTTTCGCATATTTTCAAGAAAATTTCACGTAATTGAAAAGAAAACAAAATTTGCTTGAAAGAATGAAAGGAAATTCAATACGTGTATTTTCTGATGCGAAGGGACATTAGGATTGGTGAACTCCCTTTATTGTGGCCAACGCTAGATTGTGTAATGTGGGCGTGGCCTACCCGCCACCATCGTTGACCCCGATTTTCCTTTACCGCTTACGGGCTGACGCACAAATTTAGCAATTTTTCGATGCTTCCCATGGATAACTCACTTGTAAATCAGCATGCGTTTACTTTTCTTTAATATGCATTCTCCTTATCTATATTTTTTATTTGGATTGATTATAATGCAAATTTTCAGGGAAAACTATGTAAAAATCGAGTGGAATCCATAGCAAAGAAGTTATCTATACACGTTTCATAAGTTTCTTGCCTTGAACTTCAAAGAGATAGTAGATATTCTTGCTTCACATCCATTAATTCGTCCATTCCGTCGTTCAATTTAAGGAAAGAGCAAAGATAATATGTCGGTTTTCAGGATAGAGTTTGATGACGAAATGGCATCTCATCTGCCTCAGAGCGAAGCAAAAAACGGACAGACAAACTTTGCTTCTTATATAAATAATTTTCTGTTTAGAATATTTTTCCAGTCAGCCTGTATTATCAATTTGAAAAATTGCTTTGTTGGGGGGTATTCAGTCATCCTTTCTCTGCGATAGACACTTAAGGTAGTCCGAGCGAGATAGTTCCCTAGTCATAATAGAGACCATATTCGAATTATAAATTTTAATTTCACCAGCTGTAGGACACATGAATTAAATATAGCATTATTAATGGTGCAATATCATAGTTTTATACAATGGAAATGGTAGGTAATAAAATGAAAATATATCAATAAATCTTTAACTTGACTCATTTTTTTCGTTCGGTGCGTTTGAAACTCCTTCAAGACGGAACGTTTATTGTGGTACCCAAGAACCTATTGCGGTGACAATATGATTAAATTTCAAAAATAGTTGAGAAAACATACAAACTACACGCTGTTGGTTTATTTACGACATCTAAGGGTAGGAAATGTCTCATTTTTAATATAAGGTCTCTCTGGAGTGCATATACGTCCCAATGGTACCATTTCAATGGTACGTCGTACCATTTCCCATGTAAAAGGGCTGGTATTTTTTGACAAATATCTCCGAAAGTAATATGGAAAAGGGTTCAATTTTTTTAACATTAGAAGGGTGAGATATTTTTCTTTAAAATGAGATCAAATTCATTGATTTCTAGGAAAAATGTTACTTTGCTCAAACTACCTTACATCATCAACATCCTACATTTTGAATTAAGTATATCTGTGTGCCTTGGTTATAAATCTTGGACCATTTTCACGAGCCTTAGTTATCCGAAGATGGTGAATGCTTGGTTTTTTCTCATTGTGTAATGATATTTATTTTCCTCCACTAATCACTCACCCTCAAGCCCTCCGGCCACTGCCTTTACAACCCTTTTCTTCCCAACGCCCAACGCCCATCCCTTTCACTCAAGTAGTCTGTCCTCCGGCCCTTTCTCTCCGCCCTTCCACCCGTGCGTCCACGTTTCTCATCCCCCTCCCACCTCTTCCTTCCATTCCATTCCCGACCACGCCTACATCCTCGCCCTTTAAAGCTCTCCCATCTCCCACCACGCCCTTTTTTTTCCCGAAAATTTTTCAAATTAAGTTCCCTCCCCGACGCAATGGAAGTCGCTACATCCCCTCTTCACGTCCCTCTTTCTCCGCGTTCCTCCCTCCTCTCCCCCCTTTTCCTTCCCATCTCTGCGTCTCACCTTATACAGTTCGTCTTCCGTCCGTGCGTACCTCCGCACTCAATTCCCGACCCCCCCCCCAATTCCTCCCCCTCGGCCTCTCTCGCTCCTCACAAACTCTTCCACTCCCTCACTCAACCCACCCTCGACAAACTCCTTCACAATGCCGTGGAAAAGTGTATAAGGGTTGGATGGATTTGCGGAATGGAGTCGGGGGTGAGGGGGAGGGCGGAAGGAGTGCTTCCCTGCCCCCTCTCGCTCATCCGGGGCCCAGCACGTGTCCCTGGCGCACTCCTCTCCTCTTATCCTTCCCAACTCGACCCGTTCCCTTCTCTCGGACGCTCTGCTCTCCGAAATGGCACCCTTCTTCTCTTCGACGCCCTCTTTTCAGCCAGCCGCCGCCACCTGTTCACTCTCTCCCTCGCACCCACACCTATTCCTCTCAATTCCGCTAAAAATATACTTCATTTTTCAAATGCATGCTATTATCGCCACCTGCCGTTCGAGGCGCGTGCAAACCGCATCACGCAAAGTAAATATTGGTTCGTACAAAACTAATGCACGCCTTCCTAGTAACACGCCCGCACTCGCCTCTTTTTCTATTCCGTTTTACAATAACTTCCCTTTGGCTGCAGGTACTAAGCAGTATGACAGGAAAGTGGGATTATTATTGCCGTGGATGATTTTTGTATTTAGGTATTTTTTTGTATTTTTGTTTGCCAAAGATGGGAGGATAGATGAGGAGATAAAGAGACGTGCGAATGCTGGAAGGAAAGTGGTAGGTAGCATGTGGGGCATATCAAGGAATGAGTGCCTGCTAAAGAAGCGAAAATCGCCATGTACAAAAGTGTACTTCTCCCCACTTTGTTGTATGGTAGTGAAACATGGGTATGTCAGGATAGCCATAAGAGTAAACTATTCGCCGAGGGTATGAGTTATCTGAGGAGTGTTTGCGGCAAAATTAGGATGGATAGGGTGAGGAATGAGTGGGTAATAAATGAGTGTGGGTTAGATGCTCCAGTAATGGACATATATGAAAGGGGTGTGCTTCATTGATTTGGCCATGTTGAGAGAATGGATGAGAGTCGAATAACGAAACAGATATATGAGAGTAGAATAAATGGTGTGAGAGGTAGAAGCAGGCCTAGAAAGTTGTGGTTGAATGTGGTTGAGGAAATTCTTAGGAGGAGGAATATTAGGAGTCTTCAAAACAGAAAGGCGTGTATGAAGCAGTATACGGGGGTAAATGAGGCAAAAGAGGTTTGCAAGGATAGGCCAGTATGGAGGAAATTATAGAAGCAGAGCTAGGTGTGAAAATATGTATTTATGAGTGAAACTTAGTGACTCTGCCGACCCCGGAAGGGAACGGCGTGATTGGTATGTATGTATTGTAGCTCAGAGGGTTGGATGGAAATGGCAATATTATAGCTTCGAAGTAGATATTATAAAAAATTAACCATACACTGCTGTTAAAATCGCTAGTCATGTGAATTCAATCGATAATGAAACTTATTTAAAATATTTGCGTATTTTTAACTCTTTATAGGATGTATTATGCACCAGAATTTTTGACAAAGAGAGCGATAATATGAACAATTCTTTGTAATAGCAGTAAAAATCATCTATCGTCCCGAGCATTCCGTTGTTTTAGAATAGCTATTTTTCCATTCATGTGGGAAAACTAGATTGTGATCGATAACTATTCCGAGTGTAAATTTGAAAAATTTTACTCTCAAATTCAAACTTTCAATTTTAAATTTCCTCAGTAATATATCTTTGTCGAAGTTTTCTTGCAAAATTTATGATATAAATAAAATATATGACATTGAATTAACTTCTCACCTCTTTGACTAATGTTTATAGAAAATTCTCTTCCCTAAAATACCATGTTTCCCTTAAGGTATTAATAGGTACTTTCCATTAGTATACTTTGTACCATTCAAAGGGCATATACGCAGGGACGCTAAAAAATAGAACTTGTAGGAAGTCAGCTCTTGAGAACTTGTTATTCGATGAGTGAATTCCTTCGTTTTTCTAAAGGTTTGTAAAGGTTTTGGAGGTATACAGCCAACACATTTCTCCTTGCCTTATTAAGTTATTCCTTCTCTGCTTTTTATTCTCTGAATTAAGTCTCTGAGACTAGGCATAGGCGGAAGGAGTCCGCATTTGTCTTTCTTTTTTCATATAAGAGCTGGTATTTATTTTGGTGCGGGGAATTTTCCATCTTTCTGCGAGAAGTAAAGAAAGTTTGGTCATATTCTTCCGCAGGAATGTTATTGCTGCGCGCAAATACCTGCTTCAGGAAGACTTTGTAATGAAAAGGACTCTCTCTCTCTCTCCGTTCGAGTTTTCAGAAAAAGTTTTGTGAATTTTATCTATCTGTGCCTTTAGGGTCAGTATGGAATTTATTCACGACCCCACAGTTTCTTTGGTTTTCATATTCCAAAGACTAAATGCCAACAAACTGATCCGTGCCATTTTTGCGTTCATTTAATATATTTCATAGCTGAACTCAGATAAAATATTACGCCAACCTGAGTGTTAGTATGAATTCAACCAAAAATCACTCGCGGCTTATCGTGCAATTTCAGTTATTTCTGCATTCGTTCCTGATTTTCTTATTTCTTCCGGCTTTAATTCTTTTCATATTATTATTTCAAGGGAGAAAATAACATTATCCATGCATATTTTTGGATGTGAAAGTATCAATGGAGGCCATGAGCAAACCTTCTTACAAAAAGGAAAGCATTTCAGCAAAAAAAAGTGATAACTATATGGTATGACACACAGACTCGGTTGAAGAATATATCCTTCCATTATACCGAGTTAAAGAAATTTATTATAGAAATGTAATTGGATATCGGCAAAATTCTGTTTTAAAACGAAATCAGTGTTTATCAAGTTGGTTATTGAAAAATAAATGCTCCACAATACGACAAAGAACACCCTCCGATGGATTTAATTTTGCGCATTGAATTTTTATAAGACGATAATGAGTGCTTTCTGGTTTCTATATTTTCAAAATTGGTCTTAAGAGTATTCGTCTTGCAAGAGGTCGTAGTAAATTACTGGTAAATATCGAGTATCCTATCGAATTACAGGTATCTTATCAAGTAGTAATATCCACTTATTAAGCCACAGTAACACCATTGGCATTGATAGTGGAAAGACAAGTTTAAGGGCTTTAATATTTGGGTCATCCACACCGGATGCATGGCATTGGTCATTGCAAAATACATCTGTAGCAGATCAGGGCATGAGAGGGGAAGTTAAGTGGGGAGGGTTGAATGGAAGTGAGAGGTTATAGAAATAATAAATTAGCAAATAATTGATATTTCTGTGTAATTTTGGTATAGATCAGATGGGCAAGACATGCGAAAAAAGCATTCATGTCTCACAGGGAAACATTTATTTTGCTAGGTCCGAAGTTTCCGAAAAAAATGTTCACTTTCCGCTATATTAACCCAGCATTCTAGGTATTTGTAGGAGAAATACTTGCTAATACGTCGATTTGGCGTTTGTCTGGTATGTGGACTGTCAAGACACTTATACAAGTTTTTTCTTATCTTCATGAATCTCAGAATATTTTAAACGCAAATATGCAACGGATGCGTTTGCTTCGGGACAATAGTAATATTTATCTATTGTTATTCATATGGACGGCTTATGATTTATCTTCCACATTCAAAGGGGTGCATGTCCCTGACGAAGAGTGTTAAATGATAGTTTATCGTTGTGGTCTTGCTATCATCGCCATGAGTTCGAAAGAGGGAAATTTCTCCACCTTAAAAGATCACCCCAATCCCTTTTAAATTTCGAAATGCCATTATTACTGCATTCACGGGACAGAAATTCAGATGGTTGATAGACTACATGATAAATTGAAATCTATACTCGTATTATAGTGTTCTCTGCCATAAAACTTACTGATTATTGACCTTATTTAACAATTTGTGGGATATCATCAGTGTAAATTTTATAAATTGCTTCTCCCGACAAGAATAAGGGTGGTTTCAAACGGAATTATTATTAACTGTGGCTTAAAAATATCTTAGAAGCAGCTGCTACTACGTACGTATATTTCTGCTTGCCGATCATGAAATTCTCACAGTGAATATCTTATAGTGCTTCTTCAAACCCTCGACACGAGTAACCAAGCTTGAGAGGCCTGTCTAAATACTTTATAAAAGAAAACCTTGATTATTTTGATTTAAAAATAAATATTCGTAATATTCGTATTTTCTCGCAAAGCCATGAAAAATCTCGATTTTTTTTACTTCCTGATTTACGCGAATCTCTCTCTCAAAACCAAATCAACCCCATTGATTCTTTCTTCATTTTCGGTGATAGTCAACCTAAAGGTTAGTTAGTAGCAGTTCTCTAATCATGGCGATCTCCTGCCTATCTCTTCAGCTCCACGTACGAGTGACACCTTAGATCCTCTTCAATTTGATCGATGAACTCCATCCTAGGTCTCCCTGTCGCGAGTTTTCCTTCCACAGTGCCCTCTAGTAATGCGAGCAACAGTCCCTCATGTTTCAGAATGTGCCCAAAAAAATTACTCCCTCCGCTCATTTCAAGACCTCCTCATTGGTGAATACATTCCTGCAACTGATTTGGAGCGAATGGCGATTGTGCCATTGCTCAAATACATCCATTCTTCCCTTTCCTTTCATGCTGTTCATGAGTCCATGTCTCGCTGCCATACAGGGATACGCTCCAAAAAAGGTTTTCATCAGCTGTTTTCTTATCCTTCTGTCTATATTGTTCAACGTGAACAGCCTTACGGCTGAAGGCTGGCTTAGCCTGGTGAATCCTGAAAATTAGGTCTGTTTAGCTACGGCCATCTGCTGTTATCCTACTTCTGAGGTTAGAAAATACCTTTTTATTCTCTAATCTCTGACTAGCTAGGAGTATGTCAGTCTTCATGCCATGTCTGCTTTCTACTAGGATCTTTGCCTTATCCTTATTTATCTCCATGCCGCATCCAATGCTGAAGATAGATTCCATCAGGGTTAAATATATTGTTGGCTCCTCCATGTTTTCGTAAAACCGAAGTGTTAAAGGAATTGAAGAATCGAAGAAAGTGTACTTTTCTTCCATTCACGCTCACTCCTATGGCTTCTTCTTCTGATCTATTGATTACCTCCTCCAATCCCTTCTGGATATATGCGTGGAACAGTGAACTCAACTCCTTTCCTAATTCTAGCTTCTTGCTTGTGTTTGCTATACCTTAAAAATGCTGTATCTTCTTTGTACAATCCCCATATCAATCCTTGTAATTTACTCTTGCTGTATCCAGTACGAGGAAAAATTTCGTTAGACTCGGTCAATACTTTCTCAAAGTCAATGAAAGGTTGACTTTGAAACCCCATTGATTACGACGGATGAATTAATGACCATCATTTTGGGCAGAGGCAGTGGCTGTACTACCCTTGAGCCAGGCATCTGATACTCCATTAGAATGGCACTGTTATTAATGTAGAAGCCATGTACTTCATCACAACGCGCTTGGAGACAATCGGCATTACTGTGAACGGGAGTCGAATTTCTCATTGAGGAACGGATTGTTTGGCTGAGGTTAGTTTTTAACGCACTCTATTTATGGATTCAGAATTTGAGTCACTTTAATCGGAAGGCATGAATTACTGAAAATTTCTTTGGCCTGCTTAATAACAAATTAATTGACGCGGATATCCTACTCTCTCCCTCGCGTAAACTTTCCCTACTCTAACCCACTGAAATATATGTTTTCCCTCTTTCTTAAAAACTATAAGGGGTGCATATATCTTACGAGTGTCTGTTCATAGACTTGTTTACTGACCAGGTTGACCGATACTATCATTCCAATCTATGTCTTTCCTGTTTTAAATTAAAAAAAACTCTCGTTTAGGGTAGCACATGCAAATTTACCCTTTATCATCGCTGTATCTTACCTTCGTTTAGCTCTACAGCGAGTTTTTCATACGGCCGTAGTAATTGATGTCTTACACCTTGACTTTTACTCTCAAGGCGTTATCCATTTCCCATAGCAAGACCTCCATAATCTTACTGTCCTTTTTGGGAATACCGTGCATTTCCATTAAGTTTCTCGGGCACTCTTACTCAGCAAAATGCAGTTGACTCTCCATGTGACCAACGTGTCGAACTTATTTTCCACTGTCGATGTGAATAATCCATTTGTTCACAAATTTAAATCGATGGCTTATTAAAAAGGACTAGCAACTTATTATGTTCATCTTTTGACTATTGCACGAAGGAAAATTTTTATTGTACGTCCATTTACTCAATTTAAAGTAAATTAGTAAGATCTAATTACTCCCTGAGCATTGACGGGGTATTTTGGCGAAGGAACGGGTGAGGAAGATGGAAATTTCAATGACGGTATTCAGCAACTTGGCGAGGGCACTGGAGAGATGGATACTCAGAATCGGCAAATGATGTTGACAGAGAATCACAGTGGTCAGCGAGAGATCACTTGAGGATAGCAGAGCTGCTTTTTGTCTTCGGTAATAATTAAGATTCCTCCGCAGACTACTTTCGGGAAATATTCGGGAGAACTTATGGAAGGAGTAAAAAATGGAGGCAAACTGGTTGAGGTGGTTGAGCCACCAAATGAGTGTGCGTTGGTAAAATATTTAGGATATACGTAGTAGTCGTTTTTTCTGGCAAGATAAAGCCTGGATTAGAGAATGGGAATGAAAAAAAGACAAAAACCTTAATTAATGAGATTTTCAACTAATGAGATTACATTTACATTTAATGAGACTTTAAAAGTCTACAGACAGACATGACCCTCCCACCATTCTCTATCGTTGAAGGTATATTCGAAGCAGCTTTAGTATTGGTGTTATGCCTTGTAAACTGGCTATGGTTATACGATATCTTCATTACTGCCTTGCCCTTCCACACTTTCCTGTATGCTATTACATTATCTAATATTCTTTGACTCTTATTTCTCGACCTGTTTAGAGTCTCTTTCACCGAATTAAAGCACGTCTTTTTCAGCCTAGCCTTTCGTTTCACAACATTCACTCATCTACCATAAATCTAAAAACCACAAGATAAAACTTTACGAAGTAATTATATGGATAAAAGTATAAGTTACACCCGGTGTTGCAGGAAATATGAATAATCGGAAACGCAGGGGCAAGGTACCCCTTGGTTAATCCAAACCACCCCCATGTATCTTTACGAGTTTTTGTAGTTTTTGAGCTATTACTACTTTTCAAATATCTTTATTACCAAGCTACATGTTCTAAGAAGTCGGGTTCCAGGCAAGTTGCGAGTTTCCGACGACGCACAAAGGGCTGAAATCGAAAAAAAGCTAGCCAAAATTCATAACATGGATTTTTTCATTCTGGAAGTTGAAATTTGGCATAGTAACTCTCCTATTAATGGTGCATACGTTGTATGATTCATTATTCATAATTCTTCCGCGTTCACTATATGCAAGGACTTAAGGTTGGACAAAGTTTGCAAAAAAAAAGCCGGAATTGAATTGTTGCCGAAAATCTCCAAAATGAAGTCTATAGAATAATGAATTTTACATCATATGCACCATTATTAGAAGAGTTGTAAACTGGCTGTGGTTGTATGAGAGAGAGAGAGAAATATGCCAAATTTCAACTTCCAGGTCGAAAAAATCCATATTTTGAATTTTTGCCAGCTTTTATTGATTTCAGTCCTCTATGCGACGGCAGCAAAGCGAGTCTAGCAAGTAAAAATGTTTCTTGTTTGCTCTACGCACTCGAATAATGTTAACAGATCGAAAAATACAACAAATCGAAGAATATACGCGGGAGTGATTAGGGTTCCCCTTGGGGGTGCTCTGCCTCTAGACTCTCGCTTATTCATATTTCTTGAGTCCTCCTGTACGTCGAGGTGGCCGGGTAAATACCCTTTAGTAAAACTGGAAAAATGTTATTTCTTAATCTGAAAATTGTTTGAAATTTGACGGAGTGTTAATAATTTTTGGGAAGCAATAGCGTTAGCAAGAGAAGAAAGATCGAGTGAAAGAGCATCGTCGACCTCCTTTTACAATCCCATCTACATTCCTAAACTGGCATTAATTTAGAATATCATCAAAATAATTGTTGAGTTCTCATTACATTTGTCCTTATCCAAATATTCTGTACTTTAAATGAATATTTTATTTGTAAATCTTTTGTCTATCACCGATTTTATCATCAGATCCCGCCTTCAATACGAATCTTGGTTCGTCCTCTTGAATTTCAAGTCTCTTATTTCTACCTTAGTTTTGCCGATAAATGTTCCTATCTCTGATAATCAGTTGCATTCCCCAGTTGATGCAAAACTGAATTAATTTTGTTCACGTAATTTACCTGTAGTTTCGGTTACTCGTTCATTTAGTATTCAAAATGAATGCTTAATGCTTCGTATTTCTACTACAGCCGTCTATATGCACTCCCATCAAATTTCACTCTCTCTACAAGTAAAATACAATATCATTTTCTTAGGGCTGTATACACTATCATTGTTTCTTTGTAAATTACGCTCTTTGAATACTAATCATTTTGAAGTGATAGTAAGCATTAGGCAAAAACATGCATTCTCGGGCAATTTATTCTTTAGGCATGATGATATCCGGAGAACTGGAGAGAAGGGATGACAGCGGAGAGAAAAGTTCTGTCACAGTGGCGGAAAAAAAGAGTGAGTTTTATGAATGCCCTCCTGGCCCGTAATTCAAGTCAGGGCTGCCACCTTAAGGTATAATCAAACTCAATTAGTCAACGATATTTGAATAAGTTGTTTCCAGATTTCATCAGATTCGGATCTGGTATCATTTGTTGCAAATATTACTAATATCTTGTAGCAGATTGGTGAGAGAATTAGTATCGAAATGCCTGATAAATTCTTCCCAATAAGATACGAGAAGAGATAGGCCTTCGGGAAACTACGGCAGATGGTACTCGGAAATAATGTGAAAGGTATACTTCTCACCCACTGCAGCGGCCGACTCTCTCACTTATTTAGTGTACAGTGTGGACTCTTCTGTCTCTCTTATAGCAGCCACATACGATTATCTCCATCATTAGCCCCAGGGATGTGAAAGAAATTACTCTTCAAGGAGAATTCTCTCGTTGGCATGGTTTAAGAATTACTAGGCGCATATTCTTGTATCTCTCAGTCTGTATTCAGTTTACTTTATGTAATCTACATCTACATCTACATACTACCCCGCGAGCCACCGCATGGGCGTGTGGCAGGGGGGGTAGTTCATCAGCCGTGTAAAGATGTACAATTTTTGAAGGTGAAATGGTGATATGTAATATGGGAGTGTATTTAGAAGAGCTCAGTTTTTTTTGTGGTCACTTAATGTGCGCGGAAAGAACGAGTTTTTGTACCTATCTGTTCCGCAGAATATCTTTCTTATTTTATTGCATCTATCAGACCTAGAAATGTAGTGAGGCGACATGATAATATTCTCTATGTCGCTCTGAAAGACACCAGTTCTGAATGCCTCAAGCAGCCTAAGCCTAGCGTGCAGCCTCCGAGTCTCTAGGGGCTCCCACCTTAATCCTTCTAACAGTTGTGTAACACTATATGTTCGTTCGTAGCAGTTTTTAACGAAGCGTGCTGTTTTTCTTTGTATTTTTTTGGTTAAAGGTTTATGACCAGGATCTCAAATGCTCGCGGCGTATTCAAGGTGTGGCCTAACCAGAGCGAAGTAGCATCTTTCTTTTACTTTTTAATCCGAGGACTTTCCTATTATACGCTTAACAAAACTTAGTTTCATGTATCACATGCCCTCAGATGCTACGTATTTGAATGCATTTCATAATCACTATCAGTGTTGAAATCCTACTTTGGTTAATTGTAGTATATGGTATTTCCCTGGGAGTTGGAAGGGAAAGTTGTCTAGCTTTCTTTTGCTGGGAGACTGGCTATCCATTAAGGATGGAGAAGTGACACTACGGCCTGTACTTGGATGTCGAGAGAAGAGTAAGTAGACCATTAGTAAACTCCTCCTTCCGCGAGATGAGACGTAATATTGGGTTCGATTTTTGTTAAGATTGGCTTAATCCTGACGCTGGTTGTGGCCTTACATACCTTCGTCTAGCACTCAAATAATCCTTCCCTTATTGCACTTCACGAATAGTAAAAAATATGGACAATTTTAGCAGAAAGCGTTCTGAAGTCACTAAATCACACACACAGAAGTCACACTTTAGAAAAGCATTTAGTAAATTCAAGAGACAAGTACTCGGAGAACAACTAGAGGGAAATCCGAAAAGATTTTGGTCATATATTAGGGAAGTACAGGGAACTGAAAAGTCAACGGTTAATTCCTTGAAACGATAAAGGCGAAATAGCAAATTCCAGTTTAGATAAGGCTAATTTGTTGAATTATTTTTTTCAGAGGGTTTTTAATCAATCTATGTGTAGTTTGCACGAAATCATATCAGACCGATTTCAGAAATCAATGCCCCCGATCGATATATCTTGTAGCGGAATCGTATCCCTACTAAATAACATTAGCCCGAACAAGTCCTCAGGTCCTGATGAAATTCCAGCTCGTGTGTATAAAAAATTAGCTATCGAAATGGCTCCGTATCTTAAGTAATATTTGACAAATCCCTCGAAGAACACGCGGTAATAGCGTTTGACTAGGTTCCCGACTGTAAGTTACTCGCGAAGGTATCATCATACGGGATAAACAGCAATACAGTAGGCTTGATAGGAGACTTCTTACATAAACGCGTTCAAAGGGTGGTATTAGATGGTGTCAGCTCAGGCGAAGTAAAAGTTACATCGGGTATTCCCCAGGGAAGCGTGATAGGCCCAATTTTATTTCTTCTCTACGTAAATGACTTGAATACAGTAGTAAAAAATAGCAAGCTCCGTCTTTTTGCCGATGATGCAGTAGTGTACAAGGAAATTAGAAATGAAAAGGACAGTCCGTCTTTAGCTAAGGATTTCGATGCAATTCATGATTGGTGAGATAGTTGGCAGCTAGAATTAAAGTTGAAGAAATGCGCGATAATGAACTTTTGGAAAAAGAATGGCTTTCCCCGGAATAATTATTGCATCAAAGAAAAGAAAATATCTAACGTAGAATCTATTAAATACTTAGGCGTCACCATCACTGAATACATGTCATGGGGGAAACACATCAGGGAAATAACTAGTGTAGAAAACCGTAGATTAGGATTCGTAAAAAGGGTTTTGGGCAAATGCGATGAGAGAGTACGAGAAAGAAGCTATTTTACACTTGTCAGGCCTCATTTAGAATATGCCGCTAGTATATGGGATCCGTACGAGGAAGGTATGATAAAAGAATTAGAGTGTGTGCAAAGGAGATCCGCTAGATTTGTTAAAGGCCGTTATGATAATTGTGTAAGAGCTACGAGTTTAATAGAAGAACTAGGATGGGAATTACTATTAGAATGCAGGCTAAAATTTAGGTTAAACCTTTTAAGTAAATTCGAAACCAATATGCTCACAGTTGATGTTAGATATACATTAAGAACCCCTGCGTATTATGCTAGGTTTGATCAGATTAAGACGATTAGAGAGATAGATTGTCGTACCGATAGATTTAAAATGTCATTTTTCCCGCGTACCATAAGAGAGAACAATAGGCAGCGTAGCAAAGGGATAGGTAGGTTAAATATAGTCAGAGTAGTCTGTAGTGCATGATGCATGTAAAAAACAACCAATAACCCCTTTCTTATTATGTAGATACTAACCACCTAGCTGCATGTGACCCTGTACTCTAGCATGCCTCCCTTAAATATCCTACTTGCATGTCAATAGTTTATGTTTGGTGATCTTCATCCCCTGCCACACACCCTCGTGTTGGCTCGCAGGGTATTACGTAGATGTAGATGTAAATCTTCATCGTCATATGGTTTTGGATTCATTTTTCTTAAACACGCTACTTATTTTACAAAATCGTTAAAGATAACTTCAGATGTAGAGTATTTCCACGGAAAAATACCCATCTTTATCGTCACCAGCGCCATTCAAGGCTTTCTATTTGATTTGAGAATTTCTGTTCGTATGTTTTAAGTATACGCTCGAAATCTTACTCGAAATCGAACTCTTTGGAGCCATTTACATTCTGGATGGTGAAAATATTTTCGTGTGGTAACTGTGGCTATGGTACTTCCCCTCCGCCCCATGGACTTAACCTCTTCCCCCCTCACTTCCTGGCCGGCAGCAATCTTACCCACCCTGACTCGGCCCATTGCAAGGTTTTACTTCTTTTTTTTTTGGTTCCTTCAATTTCTTTTTTTTAAATTAGACTAAGTTGAGTGAGGCACTTGCTGGAGAAGTTGATTACGAGGGAACGGAATTGGTTGGAGGGGAGGGGAGGTCGACTTGAGGAGGGGAGGAGGTAGGGAGCGCGGGAGAAACTTCGTTAAATTTCCGTTTCACGTTATCACTTCATCGAGTCAAACGAGCGGCTTAACGCGTGTTCCTGTTCTGTGATAACGGACTTCTAATTTCTTTAGAATTTTCTCGCGACTGATGGAAGAACGATAATAGAGGGAGAAGCCCATATGTATGTTTATGAATTTTTTAATCATTCTCAAAGATAATTATATAAACACTTCGGTTTCCTAAGTCTGTTAGACATTGGGGAAATAGGCATCTGTAATGGGAAGTCATTTGTAAAAAACTAACTTAAGCTTATTTCAATGAGTTTAGTCTTCATATTCACAGACTTGCATTGTTAAACCATTATATAATCGACTCCCACGTTGCAGCGATAGTCAACACCAAATATTTGATCTGTGAGTGATTAATTAATCGTACATAAAGATGCTGTGGTGATCCATTGAGTCGAACTTTGGACTACTAACTGTAGGATTTGGGCTTGTATCCTAGAGAGTCATCCGGGTCTTAAATTTATTAATTTTCAAGGAAGGCAAGGACACGACTGAGGAAGATCGAATAAAAGGTGAAGAGCGAGGAAATGTTATGTAGATACATGTGCGCAGAAGAGGAAGAGAATTAATGCTGGGACTTAACTGGGCTGGGAAAGAAGGAAGCAAAAAGGTATATAAAAGAGGATGATTGAAGGAAGATTGCTAGACAAATGCGAAATGGGAAGTCGGAAAACAGGGATATTATGAAATTATGAAACTCTTCGGAGAAGGAATATCAGGAGTCTTGAGAACAGGAGGGCGTGTATGAAGCAGTGTATGGGGGTAAATGAGACAAAAGAGGTTTGCAAGGATAGTTCAGTATGGAGGAAATTATTGAAGCAGGGTTAGGTGTACAAATATGTATTTATGAGTGAAACTTTGTGACTGTGCCTACCCCGGTAGGGAACGAAGTGATTGGTATGTATATATGTATGTAAAAATCCACTGAGGAGTTGTTAAGGGACTAATTCTTGAGATGAGATACGGTTTTGTGACATGACGTAAAGGGAAAGCCACTCATTT
The DNA here is from genome assembly GCA_963169105.1 of Ceriagrion tenellum. Lineage (NCBI taxonomy): Eukaryota > Metazoa > Arthropoda > Insecta > Odonata > Coenagrionidae > Ceriagrion > Ceriagrion tenellum. The sequence goes on along the minus strand of OY720640.1, from coordinate 129,979,081 downwards.
GAAGGAAGTCATGGGAGGGGCAATCTTGCCCATCAATTTAACAACGAATTGTAGGTATCAGTTGATTGATTTTTATTGTATTTTTACTTGGAGATTTTGCAATAACAAACCGTTGAACCTACTGGCTCCCATTGACATAAATATCATTATGATTTAGGAATTGGTATCAATCCTCTGCTCTTTGTGTGAATAGACGCGTCGTGCCGTGGATCTTAAAAGAAGTTGAGCTCTTCTCTTGCCTTTTTAGATTCGAAATAGTTTTACTGCATGATGAGTGCTTGATATTGTTCTTCAGAAGATAGAAATGAGAAAACACTAAGTTTGTTAGATTTGATTTTTAAATCATACTCCCTATTTACTTTAACGCTCAAAATAATGTGCAACGGATAGAATTGAATGACCTAGAGGTAAATTCTTGTTTATATACGAGGAAATAGTTCGAAAAATGTTTATCATAGTAAATGCCATAGTTGGATGAATGTAAGGAAAACTTTCTGGAGAGTGCTTACGTTAATTACCGGTTCCAGTAGTTCAAATATCCGTTCTTTTTAAAGCAAAAATTCTTCCCTCGCATTTTTTACCCTGGTGAATTGAATCAACTGACCTATCTTGGCTCACAGATTGATTGGATGGCTCATGGTTAATTGCTTATATGTGTAGCTTTGTGAAGTTCTCAGCATATTGAGTAAAGTACAAAGTGGAAGTATGCTCATTATTATGTGGAAATATTTCTAGTAGTGTCGCAGTGCATGGAATTTAAATTTAGTTATTAGACGAGCTTAATCACATCAAGGGAGGGATGGGATAAAATTGATGAGCGAAGTTTGCATGTAATGTCTCTTTGCTTATGCATCAGTTAAATTCAGCCGCGCCATTTTTATCTTGCCTCAAAACACATCCATAAGAGTATATCAATATGTTTAAAGGTATGTAATGACAAGTTACAAACACAATATGGAGAAAAAACAGTAGATAAATTTAAACCGTTTCTGTTGACTTCCATCAATATATGTCCCGCATTGAATGTGTTAAAGAGTAAAAGGTATTTAATGTTATGCATACAATAAGAGCGGTTAACTAACATTAGTAAACATTATTATGCATAAAAGTGAATAATTTTTGCAGCTATTTATCCTAGTGTCAAATATCGTTCATTTGAAATAAACCAATGGCTTAGACTTCTTTTTCTACGAAAATAAAAAAAACTGATTGGATTGGTTGTAGATGAAACGGAATGACTGGGTATGTGGGGAAGGCTTTTCCTTGAAAGGAGTCCTTTTTCCGCGCGAGGGACGAGGTGAGGGAATTCCCGAGCATGTGGGTGTTTCCTGGGACTCTGGATGAGGAGCAGGTTCCTGCAGAATGATGTCCGGAGGAGGGAGGTGTGGGGGTGCTAGGGAAGGGGCGGAGGGTTGCATCGAAGCGATGTCTTGCGCTACAAATGTCCCGATTGAAGGTCTAGAGAAGGAATGCACAGAGATTCGTGAAACGTCCCTTCAATTGTGGGTGTTTGTCTCTCCTAGATCTTAGGCAAGGAATTACCACGGAGACAGCTCAGTTTCATATGTTCAGTTACTAAATACATTGAAGAGGGTGTGAAAAATAGTAAATATTTTGTGCCACGTATAAAATAATTAGTGTGGTAATATCTCCCGTTATAGTGATTTTATCTTCCCTTGCGGCCTGATTTTATATTAATGGAATTAAAACTTATTTAATCAGAAATAGTGGAACATAACGACCATTCAAAATATTCAAATATACTTCAGCGTAAAAAATTGACTCCTTAGCCTACCCTGAGTTTTTTCGAGCAAGTAAAACTATTAACTTCTCGGAATGAAACTTCTGAATAATACGTTACTATTTGCCACTAGCCTTAATATGCACAGTAAAATGAAGCATTTATTTGGGGCCTAAAATCCTTCATGGAATGTGCTACAAACTCATCCTAAGTAGGTAATTGTAGTAAATGCCAAACAATTTTAACGAAAAGTGGAAAATTTTTTTAGTCTAATGGTACTCTCCATTTCAAAACTTCAAAAGCTGATATATAAAGAGTACTCTAATTCACCACATTATGCCTTGATTTTGCGTCTCTACCTGGAGATTTGACTGTTTGTGTTCGTTCCTGTTCTCCGCTCTTTGCTTTCACTCAGATCTTCGTCTCTTCGGAGTGATTCGATGGGACTCATCGGAATTCACAGAGAGATGGATCTGGGGACGTAGGGGGTGGACGGACGGGAGGCAGTAGCCATGGGACCAAGAAATTGAACGCGGGTGATCCACAGGAGGGGGGGGGATTGACGCAATGTCGTCAGCTCCGCGGAATCACTTTGGTCGACCAGTCGGAGGAGCGATGCGAGGCCTGGAGGGGCGTGTTTTGAGTCCATTGGCATCTCCTTGAGACGTAGATGTTCCCGGTGTGCGCGTGACCTAAGAATTGCTGTGCATCTGTGTTGGAACATATATCTTTAACTGTTGATTGAACTCGTGGTGAAAAATTCAGGAAAAGCGATGGCATTAGTATGCTAAATTATCTTCTCATAATTGGAGGAAATATCCAGGTGATGGAAGTAAAAGAGTTAAAGCGAATACATTCATTGTGGTGGCGTCAGTGCAGTGAGATTAGAAAACAATTTAGGATCAAATAGATTAGAGGTGGCGGCCTGCGAATGTCTCATTTGTGCCTATATTTGAGAAAAAATACTGTCCGTCATCAAGGGGACAGCTTACTAAAAACGCGTCATTTAGAGCAATTTTGTACGACTTTTTTTTCTGAAATTTCACCAATGAGGGGAGTGGGGGAAAAAAAACGTAATTCGGTTGAAAGCGTGGCAATAAACATAATATTTCCCTTCGTTTGGCGTTCGCCTCCACTTCATACGACCAGTATGCATAGTTTAAATGTGCAGAATGAAAAAGACTACAAGCGAATTGAATTGAGTTCAATGAGTAGAATGAGCTCAGTGAATAGAAATACCTCAATGCGTTATTTCCCTGATGAGAATACATTTTGCGGACAGACGGATAGAGATACTTTCCTTTTAAAAGTAATAACATTCCTATTTTTAAATAGTCAATCGAATTTTAATTTCTATTTTATATGTTTTTTACCAATGATTTTTTGATTGGAAAACTATAATAATCATTCATTGAACTTTAATTTATTATATTTTTTCTCTGTTTCCCTTCCTGACTTTTCTTGTATGTAAGTGAACAATTTTATACATTTACTTTATTGCCTCAAGAGGTTTTATTCTTTGCATATTCAGAGCATATTAAGAACTCATTATTACAGCACTTATTCTTTTTTGTAATTATTTTTGAAGTAGCCATACTTGTATCCAAGGCTAGATATGAACCGCACTGTTAAAGATAAGGTCTTTGGGCTGACCAGAGACTCGTGAGTGAGTAATACAGATTTAATAAGTAAATATTTATCTTTGAGCTATTCACGGAATTATTTTATGCGATTTTCATCCCTTAAAACTGTGAATACTAAATATTGCAAATATGACTTAAAATTATGAAAAGTTACCTCATTGTTTTCCGCTCATGAAAACCCATTGCTGTTCGTTGATTCGAAAAAAAACATGAATGACAGCTGGTTTGTCACTTGCCCTGTCCTCAGATTATTTATATTACTATTTAAGCCATGAATATCATTAACTTTGTGATGAATATAGATATGATAGTCGTCCTTAAATTAGATTAAATTCATGAAATTCTGTAATTTTCATCAGTCAACTGTAAAACTAATGATAATTTCTTCAATTTTAGAGTATTGTTTTCGTTAAATTTTGCAAAATTGGGCCGAAAACCATGGAGTTCATCATAAAAGTGGGTGGTGGGACGAAAGAGTAGTGTTATTTCGAGGGTCGGACGGCGGGGGCGGTATGAGGTGCAGGCGGGTTGTGGGGGGGGGGTCGAAATGGAGAAGAGGGTGGAGGGGGTGGAACGCGCCTTCATGCGAGGATCGGAAATGTCGGAATGATGGATACGGAAATGGCGACTCCCCCCTCCCCCGCCTTGCCCCTCTCTTCACCCCCCCCCCTTTCTCCCCTCCCACTCCTCTCCGCATCTCCTTCTGTTCGCCGGGAACTTTTCTGCAACTCTCGCTGCTTTGGGTCGCGTGCGGCGTTGTCTTCTCGTACGTACGGGGGCTCCTCGCCCTTCCTTGCCCCTCACCGCTACTTCCCATGCGACCTCCGGGGTATCCCCTCTCGTCCCTTCCTGCCTTCCTCCCTCTCTACCTCGGGGCGGTCATTGATCAAAAAACAAAGGAGGCGCGCTCCATTTATTCGCTTCGACGGTCAAACCCAACCCTTATTCTCTTCGTCTCAATCCCACGACTCATACGTGCCCCCCTGCCCCCCCACCGTCTCAGAGGTCTTTCGCTCATGGTACTCCATTTATGGCAGAAAAATGATATTTCCTTCTCCTTCTTCTTCTTATTTCCCTTCTCTTCCCCACCCCCGTCAAATCCTCCCAAATCCACCCCATCTCCTCTCCACTTCCCCACCCCCCTGGCAATCGTCCCGCGTGGATTCGAATTGAGATGCCCCTCAACCCTGCGCCGATAGATGATGGATCTGCGCGCTACCGCTCGAAGCTCTGCCATATTTCTTCTCCCCTACTCCCACCCTCCCTCTCTCTCTCTCTCTCTCTTCACATCTCTCTCCAGCGATGTTCCCGGGGACAGTTTATGAAAACGACAGTCCGTTCCTCGGCCGCTCATAAATGCGGCGACGGCCACAGGGTATGAGGAATGTCTCGCCACTGCATAAAATGGGGAAGAACGACACGTCCAAGTGTTTTATTTTTTTTATTTTCACGTGACTAGAAAGAGTACATCCCAAAGGGGTTGAATGTTCCTTCCTTCTTGCTTGAGAGTGAAGAAGTTGTTGAAAGGGGAAGAGTACCCGCGGCGGGAGGGCAACAGGACGAATACAATGGCAAAATTGACTTGATGGTTACCATCCGTACCGATCACGTGATGGGACGCCGCTTTTTCATGCAAAGACATTGTTAAGGTTTTCACGGCCATACCGGAGTGATAGTTACGCACAGAATCTATAAACATCCGATTCTAGGATGAAGTATCTAAAAATCAGTGGTGGTTTCTGGCGATACTTTGTGGAATTTGCTAAACATGAATTTTAAATGAATAGGGTAAATTTTGTTTTTCCACAATGAATTTAATGACTTAACGACCATGGTATCGACGATAAACGCCATCATCAGGTGAAGATACATCTTAGTGCAAATACTTATATAGGTACTGGAGAGGGTGGGGAGGGGACTGTAGTGGTGTGGGGGAGGAAGGTGGAGGGTGGAAGGGAGGGGGGAGTGGGTGAGTAGGGTTGGGTGGGGGCTTCCCAAGAGGGTGAGCCGAGGGTGTGCGAAGGTAGGGGGGGGGGGTAAATGGAAGAGGGAGAGGTTGAGGAGATGAGAGCGGGAAGTGTACAATAGATCATTTACAATGTCACAATTAGCATTCACAGATTTCCAAATTTCAACTTGCTCGAGAGCGTCTAGCCGGGGGCCTTTACTTTCAATATGTAATATTTCTCTGGAGAAATCACTTCCGTGACCGTTGTCCAACAGGTGTTTTGTGAAGTTAGAATTTGATTTACCTTGTTTATAACGAGCAATGTGTTCTTTCAGTCTCTCCTTGAACTTCCGACCAATCTACCCAATATTGGCTGCTGAGCATTCGCACTTAAGCCTGTACACACCACTCCTTTCCAACTTCGGGATGATGTCCTTGGATTTGGAGAAAAAATTCCTTAGGTTTATGTTATTGTAAAAGGCAGTTCTAATATGGTGTCTCGGGAGGAACTTGGTGACTAGGAGGAATAAATTTCCTAAGTATAGGAATTTCCTCCATTTGTCTGGACTGTCACTTGGGGAGGTGGGTCGGTAAATGGTTTGAATGGCCATTTTTTCCACTTTCTTCCGATACAGTCTATCAATCATTTGGGTTTTGTAGCCATTGCTGAGAGATATTTGTTTGATAATATTTAGCTCTTATTATCTAAAAATAATCCTCGAGTGCCAACACTTAAGCGTATTGCCAACCTTTCTCTTTTGGTTATTAATTTGGGAAAGTGAGCTGCAACTGGGTTGGCTTACGCCATTGATGAGCCAACTGTTCAGTATGTCACGATGATTATCTTTCAAAACGGACGAAGTGTAGAGCGAAACTCGATATCGACTCCTACCGTCTTTTAGTGAAAGGCTCCAAATGTTAGCTACACTGATGGATTTTTTTAGCGCTCTCCTAATAGCATTATAGCGTATAGGGATCGAGATATCACTGAAAAACTTCGTCCTTCCCGATATTCGGACCTTGGGTTTCAGTATTGGAGTCCAATGCTTTTCTGCCGCGACATCAACTCGATCACGACGAATCTTGGGAATCCCATCGGGATAGCGCTACCACGACAGTTCAATTGCGTTAGTTTTCCTTGGGTGCTTCTATCTCGACACTTACTAACCCATTCACTTAGGCTAAAGAGTGTCATCCAGTTGAAACTAAAACTGAGAGGTGTACTAATCTCCCAAAACTTCTGGATGCACTTGGTGGAACTTAGGTCAAAATATTAACGGAGCGTGAGTATATCTCGATTCGCATCTCAATTCATTGGGCCTAAACTCTTGATCCTTTCAATCCCTCGAAATATGCTCGATATCTCTATCCTTTCTTCAAAGAGACAATAAATTCTAAAATCCGCATAAAATTTACGGAGGCTTAATGCTTCAAATATATCTTACACAATAATTGTCAACTAATTACCTTTTACCCTAAAGATACTCTTAACTTTTTAAATTGCCGTAGATGGTATTTTTAAAAATACAAAATGATTTCATATAGTCATATATCTGCTGTATTAAATACGTATTTTCCTAAATCATCAATAAATGAGGAAAAAGGTACCTATATCAATTATTGCTTTCGTAAGACACAGCTGTATCTCTGGCAAAACACTTTTTATCTATTATGTGTACTGACTCATGCTTTACCTAAGTAATGCGACTCTATTTCGAAAAAAATTTTAACAGCGTGAGATAGAATGAGGCATATGGCCCAGGTTTAGTTGCAGTAGCCTTCTTCAAGTGATGTGAAGGATTCATCCTTTTTCCTTCGTCGAATACTTTGTAGAAGGTTACCTCTTTTTTCATGGTACTACGAAACATAGTACTAACATAGTTTTTATTATTGCAATTAATTCTGGGTTAAACGATGATATGTTGTACCTACTCTGCTTCCGCTTTCATACTCAACGCAATGTTACTGCTCCATCAACTCTCTCTCTCTTCCTCGGGTATATCCCCTTTCCTGCTTCGCCGAGGCACGGCACAAGGATTTAAACAAATGAAGATTCATTCTATTAGTCACCAGACTTGATCGCAAATTTTTACTTAACCGAGTCAGATTGTTTGATTAATTACCTTCGTTGTACATATGTACGTCTTTCCAATTATGTATATTGGTATAGCTAAAGTGAAAAATACTAATCAAAGAGCCTCGATTCATCACATCATAGCATTAGTTTGATTGGCCCGACTTTTTCACTCTATCATATATTGAAGCCTGAATGAACGATGGGTAGTGGATGTGCCTTTACAATGAGGGACTAATTTTCCGAGGGATATCGGCGGGTGAATGCTGATGCTGCCACGCGATAATATTGCAAAAGGGGTTTATGATGAAGTAAGTATCAGTGCACTGCTCTCGAGATAAAGCTCTTGAACTTATCTGTTATAAGTATAAATTGAGGATTACGTTGCTTCAAACTAAAAGTGTAAATTTTTCATACTTTTTCACTCAATTTGGATAAGCAGTGATTAAGTGAGAGGGTTCAAAACAAACCGACGTTGAAGGTATCTTCTCTGCATACAGCTTGACTTACTTATAACTTGGATTTGAATTATTCATTGATGTTGGTTACATATAATTTATTTTTAAATTGTGTAATTAAATTTTAATTGTGGAATGGAAATGGAAAATTTTTAAATTATGGAAAAAATCGGCAGAAACCAAGGTTAGGTACGAAACAAAAAGAGACAAAGAAACTTTTTTTTGAAAGACACAGACCTCATTGAAGACCTTTATTGGAGAAGGAGCTTGCTAAAGGAAACAGGTATGCGAAAGGGTTTTCAACGTGCCATATAGAAGAAACAGTTGTCAATGAAGATGGGGAAAATCTGCTCAGTAGCACTTATGCCGTTACGATATTCGAATCTGATTCATACAAAATAATTTGGAAAAGTAGCTGTTGAAATGATATAAGCAAAGTTAATTCTTTCAGCAGATAGTTTTTCTGTTACATCTAAAATTAATATAGCTCGCTACAGCTACTGCTACTTAAAAAAGTAAGGGCTACATTAGCGCCCCACTACCCAGCCCCAGTGAGACCATACTAGTAAATGTATTTGCAGTCTTGAAACTTTATTTAATTAGTAAAAAGTACTTCAACTGATGATGTATTTATAATCTTCCTAGCATAGTGCCATAACCATGAGGTATGAAGTAGCTATTACATGTCGCGGTGATTTTGAAATCCAAAACTACCGTTGCTAGGCCGAAGGGCAACCAACCATCTAACGCTTACAGCTGGATAAATTTGAATTGAGATGGCGAGCACGAATCCTGTTATCACCGTCACGCATAACAGATACTCTGTCACAAGTACCACGAACATCAGACAGTTTTCAGCCTACACCAAACTACGGCGGTATATCCACTAGATTAAAACTTATATCTTAATTATCCATGAAATAACAATTAACTTCTGAGAAACTTTCTGAATTGCATTCCGTGGAAAAATTCTGATCTTGTCATCTTCGTCACACACACCGCGATTATCAGGGTTTTGTGTCTATATCGATATGCGACAATGTATTCGCTAGATTTAAACTTATATATTAAAGGTCTAAGGTAAAATCGCGTGAAATTTCTAAGAAACTTGCTGAATTGCGTTCCATGGAAAAATGCCGTCAATACGACAGCAAGGAGTGATGAAGAGCTAAGTGACAGTCAAAGCATTATAGCTACTAATCCCGTTAAAGGTCTGTATTTAGCATACTTTAGGTAACACTGGAACCTCTTTTCTTTACCAGCCTATTCCTTGACTTTTGAAAAGATCACCCTGTTCTGATTTATCTTAGCAAAAATTACGAATACAACTGCCACTGGAGGAAATTTTTAAATTTCCTTCGAAATGATTTATAATTTTAGGAAAGAAATTTTGTCCTCCTAATTGTTTAATAATGATTTCAAAGAAAATATATCGAAGCTGTTTAAAATATGTTTAAGTTTGTTTGTTTAAAATTTTCATTGTACTACAATCGGCATTTGACATTGGAAAATGAGCTGCGATGACTCTGGAAATACTATCCCAATTCGGCACGGGGTGACATAAAGAGTTTAGTGAGAGCGTCAACGCAGAGTGAATTAAGTGATTTAGTTAGCAGTTGTTTAAACTTAATTTAACATGGAAATGCCATTCGTAAATATAGCTATCTGAGTTTAGAGGAGGTCGGGGGGGGGGGACATTGTTGCCGAAAGGATTTGCTATGTGTTCCTCATTGAATGGGAATATTTATGTCCTTTTCGGTTCTCTGCTCTTACTTGTCTTGGTAGGCCTGAAACACGGCGAATAAATTCAAAAAGAAGTCGTCTTCTTCACCGCTACTCTTTCACGTCTCCTTACGGGCAACGAATCGAAAGGGATCGAGGGAAGTGCGAATGGGAGAGGGGTAGGGTTGACCGTTTCCTTTTCCACCCCCTCTGCTCACACCCCTCCCAGGGTCGGTCTTCCCTTCTGGGACGGCAGCGGCGGCGACGGCGTAAAACCCTTTGTGCCGCTTACTATCCTTCCATTGCCCTTTCTCTCTTTTTTCTCTTTTTCGGGAGACCCCCATCCTACCTTAGAACCCTGGCTGCAGCCCCTTACCCTTCCCCACCTGCTGCCGCCGTAGCTACCTACCTTACGCGACCCCTTCCAGTGTCAGCCCAGTGCAACTCCAGTGTATGGCCGAAATCAATGCTTTGGCCCGGCGGAGGAACGCGGAATTCTGGGAAGGGAAGGAATGAAAGGGAGCAACCCTCCGGTAGGGATGAGCGTGTGTGTGGGTGCCTTTTGGGAAAGGAAAAGAAAGAGGAAGAGGATAAAAGGGAGAAAAGGGAGACTTTTTTAAGAGATTAGCTTCGGATGGGGAAAAGGGGACTGGGATTTTTTTATCCCACGCGCACCCGTCGGCGACGTCCGAGCGATATCCTTGCAGCAATGGGAACGAGGGCAAGCGGTCACCCCAGAGATCAGCCGCTCCTGAAGCCAATTTGAATATTCGTTCTTTGGCGCCTTACAAAGCCGTTGTCGGCTCGGCCCCTTGTTCCACTCGGGTCAACTCGTCTGGGGGCTATGGGATGACTTTTGAAGACCTTTTCCCTTCACTTTTGCACAAAGATTTTCATATAAACAGCGGCTACGTAATTTCTCTAAAATGTTTCCTCACCAGCGTAAGTCTTCCTGATAATCAAGCTTCCCGCATATATTTCCTTATAATCCTAGTATTAAATTTTTGAGAGACTTCATGAGGCAATTCCGCAAGTTGTCGGTATACATTTTGCAGTGTGTGAAGCGAGAAAAATCTAAGTAGTTAATAGACCATTTGCAATTTATTGCCTCACATAAAAAATGTGACTCTAATCTGCCATGATCTTCCTGTTCTAATAATGAAAAATCGGCAACTTCCACTGTGATAAATTTATTCCGACCGGTTTCGCTTTCGCTCAAGTGAAGATGCTGTAATAAGCGAAACCGGTCGGAATAAATTTATCACAGTGGAAGTTGCCTATTTCTTCATACTTAATTATGTTTCAATTCCACTCCATCAAGCCTAAAACCACAGAGTATAATCTTCTTGTTCCATTTCTGTGATCTCATTAGATTTCATTGTGCGTTTAATATTCATAAAAATGTCCATTTCCTGCATTGTCCTTGAAAAAGTTCATCTGCAGAGTGCACATCGCGGACGGTTATTTCGAATGTATAACATCAGGATTTTCTTTAGCTGTGCAAATATAGTGGACTGCAATTCCAGTGCGCGCTGTTTCAACTTCGGAAAAAAAAACTAACGTTACGACGCTGGCTCTGAATTGTATATCTGTTAAGAAATGTATTATACCTATCTCATGCAGGTAAAAACTGTTATCAGCGATTTGTATATATATAGCTGTTACTTCTTACTTCTTAATAATCGCCGACTAAGAAGTACAGAGTAATGGTCATTTAACAAGTTGTTTTCCTTATTTATAATTCTCTCTTTATGGAGTTTATTAAAATATGTTTTCCAGTTCATTCTTACTATCTCATCATTTATTCCACTCTCCCCTTTCCCACACTCTTGTTTTCACTGTAGATTGTTTTTCCTCACGCTGATTGATCCCTTTAGACGATGGTGATGTATTCACTTAAATCTTTTGTAAGACACTCAGTTTTCATTGCAGCAACTTTCTCCTTAAATTCTTTTAATCTCTTTTTGCTATTCACGCACGCACAATTTCCCCCCTATTTTCATGTTGCTTTTGTATTCCAATTCTTTTAACATTTTTCGACACCACTATCGGTGACCTCATTGCATTCCGTTTCTCATTTGCTTTGGACACACATTCGGAACTCACATATGGATCTATTTCTGTGTCTCATCCATGCCATATGGTCAGCTAAACCATCAGAATAAGGGTCAACGTAGAATAACGGTCAATTGGTGCATTGGATAATATTTAAGACCTAACATATATTACATATTTGTGTTGGAATAAATTCTGTAACTTAAAATTAATGGAAATATAATTAGCATAGACATTGTTCGCAACTCGGAAAATAGAAGATCACTCACTTTCGTCAGTATCACTTGGTGGTATTCCATCATTAAATAAGAAAAAGGACAACTTTTACTAAAACCACTAATTTTATTACAAAACGACCCGGGTTTCGATGTGCATTCACGTCATCTTTAGGTAAATGAAAGCCAACGTGCAGGCCTTATATATTAGACATTACTAGGTGAGGAGAGGGGGGAGGGAAGAAGACATAAAAAGGATTTTAGAAATTTTCATTTTAACGGAAGCAACTTCGCCAAACATCTTTTAACCCACGGACATAAAAGTGATTTTACCATGACACCTCTCCATTTTACTAATGACAGACGCAATCTGAATGCTTTAACACAGTTAGAGATTTTGAAAAACCAAGTCGACTGTGATAAATTCCTTGTTAATGAATGTATGCTCCCTGCCTATTCCCCCGTCCTCAAAGCTTTAATCCGCTCCTCTTCTTCCTCCTAGCCCCCCCTACCCTCCCGCGATCACCATCCTCCTGGTTTGTCTTCTCCTCCCCCACCCCCCTATTCTCCTGGCAATGTCTAATATATAAGGCCTGCACTTCGGCATTCATTTACCTGAAGATGATGTGAATGGACATGGAAACCCGGGTCGTTTTGTAATAGTATTAGTTGTTTTAGTAAAAGTTGTCTTCTTTATTACGGAAAATAGAACGTGCGGTGCTCAATCGCAAGAATTGTAATATAGTAGCTATTGCGCTCTATTCAAACATTGCTGCCGAAACATTGACGGAACGTGACAGTCGATGAGCATCCTTGGTAGATTTCGCTCCCTCCTTTCACGTCGCGAGACGCACCTCGTGAGATCACATTGGGGACGCAATGACGATACGAGCGGTACATATGTATGTAGGTATGTAGCCTGGAAAAAGCGGCAGTGGCGGCGGCTAGTGCGTTTGTACAGGGGGCGTGTATTTGTGAACGTCAGGGGTGGCAGTCTGGATGGAAGGGGCGTGGTGGGAGAATGAACGGGGAGAAAAAGGGGGCATGGAGAAAGGGAAGTGGAGGGGAGGGTAATGAATGGCCGATGGGGAAGGGAAAGGAGGAGGGGGTTGAGCGATGTGTATGCGTAAAGAAGAGAAGTACTGGGAATGCAATAAATTTAATCGGTACCCCATCTCTCATCTAGAAAGGATACGCTTTCCATGTAATTTAATAAATATCCAGTGAAGAGTTATCATTAAGCCATTTTTTTGAAAAAAATCATAATGCGAGAATGAAGAGTAATGTTTGCATTAAGTTGGCCCTTTCCTCGGTATAAAGTGAAACGTTTTTATTAATAAGGCATCCCTTGAGCAGACCTTTCCGTTGAGAGTATTCTGCATATAAATAAATGTAAATCAGACTTTATAGCAGTAGTCCACCCCCGAAGTTGCTACCCGACCTTGATATCAGCAACGGTTTGCCATTTTAAAAAATAGGAACCAGTTGCGGAAACAGAGGTTGGAAATATCCCTAGCGCGTACCATCATAAAACTGCTCTTTTCGTCATAAGGACATGGTCCCACGAAGTTCACGAGGTGTGATTCGCTGTTATTTAGTTTCAATTCTTATGCGTACATATGTGAGCATGCGGAGGGGATGTATTGAGATCGTATAGGCGGAAGATGAGGAAGTTGGTTGGGGAGTTGAAGGTGGTTGGGGGGTGTGGAAGAGAGGAAGCAGCGAAGTACGAGTAGGAAGGGGGATGGGGGTGGAAAGATAAGGGGGACCCCGAGATTAAGGGCAGGCGTGGCCCGGAGAAGTCCTCCTGCCTCCCGAACACATTTCCCGGCTGTATAAAGAAGAGAGGGTGGATGGAAGAGGGTTTGGGGAAATAGGAAAACAGGAGTAAAAGTCGTTTCTCGGGTAACGCAGTTGTTTGGGAGGATCGAAAGGGATGTGATGTGGGTGGGGTTCTCGCTGAAGGGTATAGGAATTCCCTAGGGGTATTCCCTGGGCATGGAGAGAAGGTAGAGGGTGAAAGGGGCCGGTCGAATGAAGAAGAGGGAGTGGATTCAACTGCCCTTCCCCTAGTTGCCCTCAGAGAGAATGAAGTGGCTTCACAGGGGAGACATCTTTCGGAGAAAGAAAGAAGCAATGGAGGCCGTATTCATCGCATCGTCAAATTAGCGGGAATGGGTCGGCGCCCTCGGGTGAGAGGGACCGTTTCTCCGGCGACGCCGAAGAGATGAGGGCCCTCGAAAGATTTTTAATTACTCCTGGACCGCGGTTGTTTTTCCCCCACCCCGATGTAGTATTCGTCCCTATATATGAGGACGTGGTGCCTTCAATCGTCCGTAAAGGGTGAAAACGTTTTGCCCAACCTAATTGAGCCATGGAGGATGCTTTTTTGCGTTCTTAAGATCAAAGTCCGTCCTTGTATCGTTGGAGTTGGAGCGTTGAAACAGCTCATTTTATCATTCTCTTCCTTCAACTTGGTTTGTCTCTAAAGCCCTTGACCTGTTAAAAATTAGAGAATATAACGTAATAAAGGAACGGTCCCTTATATGTCTATGATTTCGCTGAAAGTAAGTTTAAACTGGCGATAATGTGCATACGAATGGCATATTGGTATTCGGAAGAACTCTATACTTTGGTAAAACAACACTGACTATTTTCAAACTACGGAAAATTTTACTCCAGTAATTATCTTTGTTTAAAGACAGAATTAAGAGAATTTATATATACATGCCGACCCTATTTTTAGCTGTCTACAAGAACTGTTTGAAAGTATATTTAATAAATGCCCTGCCAAAATCGATAAGTTTAGTTGACAATTTTTATAAACAAGTTTTTCTGAAATGATGATCCTCAGGTAAAAACTCTAATGTCCATCCCTTATACTGTGAGGCTCGGGGAATTTATTTTTCGATGTCCGTTCATTGAAAAATGATTTATGGAGACGTAAGTTCAATATAATCTCCTAACACTCGGAGTTGACGCGATTGCGTGGAATATTACGCAAAGTTTACTTCTATATGCAATGGTTTATCTTTTGGAATGTTGAGATTTTAGCAGTAGTCAATTAATGCAATGATAAAAGCCTGATACTTTTATTTTCCTCTCTCATCGGAATGAGATTCCCGTCCGATACCAAACTCTCAGTTTCATCGTGAGGGTTAGTATATCCTGTTACCTTATCGTTATCTATTTCGCTGGTATTCATAATTCCAATAAATTTGTTTGGCTTAATTTTTTTCATGCCTTCTAGCATCAAATTGATAAAAGAATTTTTAGAACGAGGTGTCGTTTACTGGCGCTGAGGAAGTTGGACGGACGAAATATGGGGGAAATAATTTCATTCGTGTCACTCTTGCCTCATGATTAATTGTAAGTGAAAAGAAAATGAATTATCGGGATGTGGACGGATACTTCGGCAGCCGGGAAATGGAAAATGATGGAAAAGAGCGGTCCGGATTGGTCACTCACGCTTGCTTGGAGATATGCAATGCATGGCGGTGGGTGGCCTGGCGCGGGAGGGGAAGTGAGCGAGTGGTGGAGGGGGGGGGATAGAAGGGAGGGGGAAGGCGAAGAGTGAAATTGATCAAGGGCGGTCAGTCAGGTCGATTGATTGGCCGGTCATTTATTGAAAATGACCACTTGGGGGGCCCAGGGGACCGGAAAATGACGCGGGATATTTTATTTACTGTACGAATTCATTCGAAATAAGAGCAATTTGTCATCCGCGTGTACATTTTCTCATTCATCGGGCAGTTTTTATTACGTGTCAGCCCATGTTGACATCAAATTTAGTTTCACTTCTTTTTTTAATTTTAATATTTCAAATTGAGTTTAATTATCTTAAATTAAAGTTTACCTATCGTTTAAAAAATCCCAGCGTTTTCGCACATATTTGGAAAATAATCCTTTCTGTGTATTGTGTTCATCATTGACCTATTGAAATCTCATCACACTTGATCGGTATCATATACTTTATCAGTTGCTTATTTTTTAAATCGATGTTGACCTATAATTTTACAAAGCCTGCAATGAAGTATATTTGACCCATATTAATTTCTTATTTCTCCCTTTTTATCTTTCAATCCAGAATGCTCATGTAACGAATTTCAGAGAGCGCTCAATCAGTTCTGATCTGGTAGCAAGATTTCAGCTTACGCCAGTGGTAGCGTGCTTGAGAGATTGTTTGCTGGAGATTTTGTCGCTTGAGCTTCAATTTTTACTTCATTTCACTCTAAAATTTCATCTCCAATCATCCTGAGTCAGCCACTTGAGTTTTGTCTTTAAGGTAAAGATTTTTTTCTTTGCCAATTATGCGTATCTGAACGTCAGTGTGAATTTCTAGGACGTATTTTCTATTTCTAGGACGATTCTTTTGTGGTAGCAGTACATGTAAGTGCAGTGAGAAAACTCACTGAATAAAATGCAAAAATATTCATAAAAATTATAATCAATAAATTAATTATGCACCGTGATCAAATATTCCCTTTAACAAATTTAGACGTTTCAGACATAAAAATCCCTTTTAAGTTTCACCAATGGGAAAATAAAATAAAAATAATAAAATTGAAATTCTAATCAAACAATTGTTGACGAATTATATTAGTTTTAATGAAAAAAATATGTCATGTTATGGCGTAATTAATCTATTCTCAGTGGAGTGATGATTTGGTTCCTCTGAGAACTTATCCAAGGAGGTCTAATATTGTGCCAAAGATTTTGTTCCCATCATGCTTGATTTTTTATTCTTTGTCCGATTTCAGTCAGGGGAACTTTTCCAGTATTAGTGCTAAAAATACATTCCCTTTGCATGTTTAACAATTCATTCACGTTGATTCAACAACTCTTTATCCTTTTTACCTAAAAATATCCGTTACAAAACTAGCCCCAAACCGTTTTCCTTTATCAAATTGCTTCATGGATACTGATAAATTTATAAAGGATTCTAAAATTGATTATAGGGTTGCTTAATGTCAAGATAAATTTATTTCGTAATATTTCTACGAATATTTCCATGGCAAAGCCTTAAATTTTGAAAGACTTCGTTACCGTACAATGTACATTGAACAGTATATATTCAAATTCTACTACATATTGCTATTCTGTGTTATCAAAAAATTCATAGGATATTTTCTTAGGCTGATTTTTTACAATGAAAGAAAAGTCCTTGGTTAAATTTTAACTCGTCTGAGAATGAGCCAACACGTTTTAACCACCAATTCATTTTCTCTTACCTATATCCCCTATGTACCTATTTGTATCACTTGCTAATAAAATCTAACAACACCTGCGTTTATAACACAACACATAATGCAGTCTCTACAGGTAATTAACTGCTCCATGATTTTGAATAAATTATTATATATACATGTATACATAGAAGGTCCCGGCTTATCCCCATGCAATGCGCCTTAAGTCATGCGTAATTGTCTGACACATCCACCAACCACAGATGCCGATCAGAGAGAAAATAATATGTGACATTAATGAACTAACTTCTCTTCCGATAGCTGCAATTTATCCTTAGAGCATCAATGTTTACTAAATGAATTAGAGACATCAATGAGGATGAAAAATGACACTTCTCGAGTCCAATATTGATCCACCTGCAAGAAATTCACCACTCATCCAGTTATGCAGGTTGCAAGAGTACTAGAGTGCCTTTATTATGTCCTGGCTCCTTTATTTGTTTCGCGCTATGTTTCGAAAATCTATTTCATTTCCTTCAAAAAACTTCATTCATAGCTTAAATTCTGCATTGTACTCTATCATGCGTTCCACGCGGCTGATTCACGAGGCTTTATTTCCTTCGGACGCGAAGCGGAGCATTATCGAACAAAATGTAAAAAAATTAAAAAAAAAAAAAAACAGGCGGTAGACGCTTTCGCGGGAGAAATACACTCGCACTTCCGCAGTCATTGAGATTTATTGTGTCGCGAGTGTGTTTTGTTTATAATGCGTCGCATTCCACTGTCGGAGGAAGAAGATCCGTGGCCGATCTACATAATTTATCGATTGAATTTTTTTCAAAACCTTTTTATTTTCGGCAAGGAAGAAAAAACAGAAGAAAGTAACGGGACTGTCGCCATTTCGGAATGGCAGGCAGAGGGATGAGGAAGGACGTGCCATAGGGGCGAGGAGGGAGACTTACTTCCGGTTTGCAGATCGACGCCAGGTCCCGGTCGCCGTTTTTATTTCCGGTCAGCGCGAGCCAATGAGCGCTGGGCCACCCTCTCTACCCGTGATGCATTGCGCGCGCCATTTTTCTCACCGCGCGACATTCCCGGTGATTTCATGAGCGCATCGAATAGCGAAGGAGACCAGAGCGAGAATCAGGATTTGAGCGGAAATGCGGAGCTTCTTTTTTTTCGAATTTTCACGAAAAGAGGGAAGCATGATGTAATAAATGGTGAGTAACGGTCCGGAGTCGTGTTCCATTCTCCGACAGCCTGTCTGTCATTACATTTTTCCGCTGGCTGTCGACAGATCCAGCGAGCGAGCATGAACACGAGGTAAATGTTATTAGAGGATACATTTTTAGGTGGAAGTTACAGGAATGATTATTGATAGGAATTTAAAAAAGCCTCATCGTAAGCTATATTTTAATATTGGAGCAATTAACTTCTTAGCTGGATGCACCCATCTTCGATTGCTCGCTTCCCAAATGCCTATTTAAAATTATTCCAACTCATTTCAGCGGTGGCTAAAGCTTGTTAACAATTTTATAGGAACGGTTTTTGATTTTCAATAGTCCAAATTTAGTCCATTAATGAGTGGCAAGGAGATGAAATGTCATATACTTACCTCTCAAGCTTTTTAACGGAAGTGAATGTGATTGCACCATTTGATAAAATGTGAATCTTTTTCTTGGTCGTCTTTTGAGGAATCAAAACAGGATTTAGTGGGTAGAGTAGTACTAATTTTTCACTACCCTGCGAACGTGCACTACGGCTTTCGCACTCGGTATTGCTCTTCTAAATGGATTTGAAACAAGCTGTATTGTGTGCCGGAGTGCATTTGGGAAAAAAGTCAAGCATCACAACCTTTTTGCTTGATTGTCAATAAAAAAATCATATATGTATGTACTGTGTTTTTATTACTCTGGGGTTGGGAGTTTACTTTTTAAGTATTCAGTTAGAATGGATTTGTAAACAATTTGAGAGACACTGCGGTGTACCCATATAGAATGGTGGGGAGGTCATCGTCCGTTTCGTTTGCACATATGGTGCCATTCATCGATGATACTGCACTCTGAAGTGCGTTATTGTTTTCTGCTCTGCACTAGAACCGTAAATTGGAAGCAACTACTTTTTTTTGCCTGATGTGTTTCCTTTGATAAGATGGAGGGAAAGACGAAGAGCTAGGTTTGGTAGCGAGGAAAGAAGTGGGGAGTACATAACGGAATTGAATGCGTTTAACTGTATCACGGAGTCCATTTATGGCCAAAATTAAGAGAAGAGACGCATCTGATATATTGGTATTAATTTAAAATTGAAATCGTTTTTGCTGTTTGGAGGCTATTTTCAATGAATCAAATGATTTTTGAGACCTCATTCAGACCACTGTAAATCCTTTGGAAGATTTTTGGCTTTCAACCCGAGGATCCAGTGTGATCACGGAGTTAAATTTAAATTACTTTTTCCATCCAGATATTTCCGTTTCCTTCCTATGATATTTTTCTATATTCCCACAGGTTTTCAAGGGAGTAAAATTGTAGAGCCATCCACAGAGTTCTGCCTTTGCCGTAAAAAGAATATTTTTAGGTAAGTCACATAATCTTTTCTTAGCATATTTTCACGATTTTATTGTTTTTTTATTTGGTTTTGCTTGAATATTTTACCAGATCAGACATGACCATTATAATAATAATAAACTATAATATTGGGGCATATTATCGTGCATGGGAATACCCAAAGCGCCGAATTCAAAGTAGGAGTTCTCTACAGTTACATAGACGAATGCATGCGAAGATTATGTAATTTGCAAAATGACTTCATTGCTATAAATGTTTGAATGACGGTTATTATATTTAAGTGGGCCATATTTTAGTGCCATAAATTTTTAGGCTGTGAACGAGTGAGAATAGCTGAAGGTCAATATGCGACTAATTACGTCTTATAGGTTACAAACATTGTGTGAGATGGTAAATCATAGCAGTATGAGTGCCTAAAAATGATTAGTTTTAAAATTAAAATAAATGTCAATTTCAGAAGCGACATATATGGATAGTTTCTCTTATATGCTTTAAATCTTAATACTGCTAATCTTACTATCAAATAATTTATGTGAAATTATGCCAGCACTTTTTCTGTCTTAACTGCTGGTATTCCTAAAGTTAAGTGTCAAACTGGATGTTTAACTTTTACTTTACTGTAATTTACACACTTAAATATTGGCATGATAGGAAACATCTTGACCACTCTAAGGTATGCTATTTCCCAGCATTATGATTGTAAATGCAAAGACTTAAGTATTTTGGGAATAATTCAATTATGTCAAATGACCTACTGAAGTTAATTCACTGAGAAATTCAGCCATCGATCCTAGTATCATAGAAGAGGTCTCTTTGTCTATAAAACCTACATTCCAATGGTATGTAAAGAATAAAACGATGGATTATCTCATTTGTAAATTCAGTGCCCTAAAGCCACACACACACACAGGAGGATAAATTCTCAAACGGGCTCTACATTTTCTATCTTTGGTTCTGCTGCTTTTTGAAACAGACCTAATCCACGAAACACAGAGGACGGTTTTGAGAACGACATCTGAAGAAAAATGTATACATAAAATATTTCGCGAGCGTTTTATGACATGGGAAAATTCTATTTCCTGCGAATCGAAAGAAAACCCCAGAAACTCATTACTGGAAAAAAAGAAACTGTCCGGGTCGTCCGAGGAATGGAAGAGGACATAAATTTCAACGATGCACCGTCGATTGTGGAGGGGAAGGAGAGTGGGTGTGGGGTGTGACGGGAGGAGAAAGGAGGACGAAAAGGGGGCGTCAAAGGGGACGGAGGATGAAATTGAGAATGAAGCAAGGCTCGATAGGTGCCGAACAGACGTGCAGGCTTACCGAAAGCGGACGATGGCGAACTCTTTGGTCGGCGGCGAAAGTCATTTGGCGCGCAAGGTGAGGCAGAAATATCGCCTTGCTCTGATTGGCTTCTAACATTACGTATAGGGTTAATTTTTCAGATGAATAGATATAAATAAACCGAATAGAATTAAGAGGGTGAAAAACATTTCGTTTCCCTATAATTTAATGATTAAAACATCAAAAACTCCTGGTAAAACAACACTAAAACTACCAAATCCGTCATTTTCCATCATCGGTACTACCTTAGTAGTCTTCTATTCCGAATAAAATTCATGAAAGGAAAAGCAGAAAAAAATGAACTTGTGTTCTTCAGATCCTCGCATACAAAATTGAATTTTTCATAGATTACTCAGCGATCATTTGTCTGAGATTGACATACTTTCCTTTGTCGTATAATTACTGAAAAAAACAAGTGTTCATTACCGTCAATTTATATTTTAACTCTCTTCTTTGAGCCCAACTAGACCACGGTTTCGAGAAAGTGGTGGCAGAATAATTTTAATATATACCTCGAGAACTAATTGTTAAGTCGTCTATTTAGTTTGTTCAGAGCATTGTAATAATTAGGTTGTAGCATCAAATAATGTTGATTTTGTCAATTTTCCTTTCAAACTGTGTTATTGTGGCTGTACCATGCATACTCAATCAATTGTGTCAGCGCATGTACCTTGGGAACTTTCCAGACATAAAGTGCCCCTGGAAACAATTGACAGCTCTTAATACATGTACCAGCAAGAGACAACAATAGTGTGCAAGTAATTAGGAGCAATTATCTCATAATCGACGCATCAAATGAGGTAAATGACAAAACGAGGACATCAACGGCTTCTGTTTTCACTGGGGAAAAAGCCGAGATTGCCAATTAGCTCTCTAAACTAGCTTACCCGAGTAGCATCAAGTGAGTATGTTATTTTAAGCAGTTCCACCCTACTTCGTCGTTTCTAGGACACTTAACAAACAACCAAATAGCTGTCATCCGCACGGCAACCCATTTACCGACTCACTTTGGCCTCGGGAGGATTATCCGCAGAAAAATTACTTATGAAAGACAAAGTTTTTATTGAACTTTGTAAGATTTGAAACGCACTTGCTCAAAAGTGCTCAAATCTTATCAGATTCTGTATCACTGTCGTAACATGGAAGACAATTCTGTACGCATCAAACGGGAACATATGCTTTTCATTCATTTGTAGAAACACCGTTCCACAGTATAGTCTCTAATACTGATTTTTAAGCGCTTTTTGAAGCGGAATTTCTAGAAAATCGTAGATTCTTTTCCATTTTTAATTAAAAGTAAACACATTAAGGTGAAGCAAAATGCTAGAATAGAAGCAATAAAGAAAACTGACGCACGGCTGAAGTTAATGGAGTCCCACTTTGGACATTTGTATAACATTTTCCCAGTATTGGCGATAGCCTCTTGGAGAGCAACACAATGTCACCTCCTTAAGAGTGTAATATTGCCTCATTCCTAAAAATAAATCATTTTTTTACGCACCCCAATATCGAAATTTGGTTTGTGCACATTTTCATTGGTAATGTACATTAAAAAAGCTGCTGTCGTCTCTGTATACTTTTATGCAAGTAGGTGGGAGGAATTAATGCTTATGGGCGAGTGGGAGTGAGGGGGGAAAGAGAGGGTGAGAGCTAAAATAAAACAAAGCAAGGGTTATGACATCAAACGATTCGCTGGTAAGGTGTGGTAGACATAAGGTGTAATGAACATAGGTTGTGGTCAATTGTAACTCGTTCACTAGGTTTACAATCTTTGCCTTTTTGGATTTCAAATTACTCGTGAATATCCAGTATTATTATATTGACATACACATGTTGGATCTTCGGAGGAAAGTTACCGTCATATCCAATCTTAAACAAATGTTAGGCAAAACTAGATGACAAAACACTTTATTTAAAACACCTCATGCATCTTGGCTCAGATTATTTCTTACAAGTTTGGCCAATTTACCACACGTCAATTGAATTACAGTTATAGGATTATTCACCACCATTGTCAATATTTATCAGAGTTATCTTTTTGTTTTAATTGATGGACGCATACGATTTCCACAATCTTCACCTGTAAAACTTCACCGTTTTACTTCTTTCCCCACAAAATATAAAAATTGAAGTGTTAAATAAAGGCGTCAGGAAAACAATATCTCTCTCAGCGAGTGTTTCAATTCCCTTTGATTTCAAATTATTCAACGCAAAAGTTATGTGTCCTCAGAAAGTCGATCTAATTGTTAACTTACATATGCTCTAAGACTTGAACAGTGAGTCTATTAATGAATCGGCCGATGAGGTCCCTAATAATTAAAATCGAATCACTGATAGTTAAAAGAGAATCAAATTAGATTTTTGTAAGTTGATGAGTCTAAAGAACTACCATTCTTGAACATCTTTGTAGGTCCGCCACGAAGACAAATACCTATTCTTCTTTGGCATACCCCAAATGTTTTAATCTGAACAACCTTTGGCGTTGATTTAGTTTGTTTTTTTCTGCAATGAAATCATTCAAGGTTGGCTTTTTAACTAAAATACTTTCCCTTTTCTCCTTTGCTTTGTAATCCTCTACCAATTAAAGTGTACTTATTATTTTTATGGAGGGATAAATTTTATTTGATAAAAAATTCTGATTCAATATCTTTTCGCCCATACGATGACGTAAGTATTTATAAGGAGTTTTTCCCTACTAATGCGTTTTCATGGAAAGCCATCACAAAGATGTGGTGAGCTCTTACGGCTAGACAATTAAAATAAAACAAACAAAGTCTCCAAAAAGCCGTAAACAATTGGCACCCTTCGTCATAAAACACCAAACTCACTTCAACCTTGCGTTGACGTGACGCGTTACCTTCGGTTTGCTGAAGAGGGCTACTTTGTAGCCAAAATACGCGTATTCGAACCCCACCCTCATCCGTTCCTGTTGTGTAGATTTGACCACGCTCTTTTGGAGCTGATTTTCCCAGAAGTTGGGCCCATTTGTGTGTGTGAGTGTGTGATTTTGTGCACTTGTGCGTGTGCTTGCGTAAATAACCGGGCATCCTTAGCGGGGTCTCATTAGCCCTGTGAAGGATCCCAGGTTATAACCCAAACATCCTTAGCGGGGTCCCATTAGCCCTTGCAAAGGATCCTATCTGGGTTATTTGTGTGCGTCTGTGTTTGGTCCCTGGCGAGGAAGTAACATTCCCGTAAACCATCACAGGGGGTATTCTTGGTTGAGAGGCTGTGGTTGGTCACTGCTGTGGTTTCCCAGCATACCAACACAGTAAGTTTGGTGTTTTCAGACGAAGGGTGCCAATTGCTTACGGCTTTTGGAGACTTTCTTGTTTCATTTTAATGCGTTTTCACTCTCGCTTTGGCTTGCCTGTTCATTGACTGTTACTAACTGCGCGTACTATGGATACCGGATTGCCGCGATGCAGAAACGTGTTCGCACTCAATGAACGAGGAGACATATCGCCGGTTTCGGCTAAAATTTAGGTATGTGATCATCAAATTCACTAAGGAGTGTGATGTACCTGTCTTAAAATAGCATAGATTTAGAGTGAAATGCTTCGATTATTGCACTAAGCAATTATGTTTTAATTGCATTTAGTCCTATGCTTTTGTAAACATAATTTTCAGGTGATATGTGAACACCTTTCTAAATGAGTTGAAATATTTCCCTTTTCTTTTAAGAATTAATTCTTGATAATAAAGGAAGTTAGTTTATTTTCGACTCAAATTTTTAGTTGCTCGTTAATAAACCTAAAGGATAATCAAGACTTGTTGCTTGTTTTGACGATTTAGGAATAGGGGTTGACAGGATGAGTAGAGAAACATGAAGACAGCAGTTGAAACAGAAGTAGATTGCGGTGGAAGGCTCATATTTGTGTGTTGTCTTCGACAAAGGCAACGGCGGCTGACGAAGATTCAGTGTTAGCAGTTATTGGTCGTTGTTGGAATGGAAGGGGGCAAGAAAAAGTTGTTCATTCTCACTGTTACTTTTTTAAGTTTATGTCTAGAAATGGTAATTTGGCATGGGAAAAAAGATAGATGTGGAAATGAAGTTGAAGGACAGATGATATATTCAATTGAATCCGCTGGTGGCCAGGCTTTAGTTCGCCAATCATTCGGAAGGATAGGGAGATGCATTGATAAGTCGGGGTAGGAAATGAAAAATGAAGATCAATCGTAAGGAAACTTCAGTAATAAGCTTTTTTGGAAAAATAAAGCGAGAACAACCACTAAAAGAGTCTTCCAAGCTAAAACAGGTAGCACTTAAATTACTTTAGTAGCACGCGAGGGAAAAATTACAAGGCATTGAGGATATTTGACGGAGAAGAGCAATTGAAAAGGAAGAGTATACAAATCTGAGGACATTGATTACGAGATCTTGTAAGTATGTAAAGAAAAGACAGGTAAAGAGAATAAATCGATTCAGGCGCTGTATTTAGCAGGAATGGAGATGCTGAGGAAAGGGAATGAGAATGGGTTGCTAGCACATGAGAAGTGGGCGTGGAGAAGAACAGAGAAGGAGCGATGGATGGCAAGATGGATAGGTACAAAAACTCGTTCTTTCCGCAAACAAAAAGCGACCACAATAAAAATTTAGCTCCACTAAATACACGCCTATAATTCATGTCACCATTTCATCTCCAAAAAACTTACACCTTTACACGGCTGGTGACCTAACACCCCCTGCCACGCGCCCATGTGGCGGCTCGCAGGGTATTATGTAGATGTAGGTGGATGAGTAACAGCTCAGCATGACCGAGAAGAGGCACGACCCCCAAAGAGATGATCAAAGGAGAGAAGAGGCCATCGTGGGAGATTACGAAAAGGTAGAGTAGGTGACTGGAAAGGGTGTTGATGAGGGGCAATGGATTGCTGAAGGCCGCTGGAGAGGTGAGACATCTCGGGAAAGCGAGCATGGGGAAGAAACGCTTTATGGATGGGATGCATAGAAGTAGTACCCTAGCCGAGCAGAACACTTAAATCATTGCAATTTGGGATTTTAATAGATTAAAACAGGCAGTCTTTCTTCCATGTGAAGCCAGCCATTCGTAGATCACCACTAATATAAATTCAGATTTAAATCTATCCGGGACTAGCCACGGAGTTTCACTTTTACGGAGTCACCCGAAATGCACAACTGTGCGAAATTCCACAGAGAAAAAAATCATCCGCCTTGACCGGGATTTGAACCCGGATCCCTCGATTTCCGGCCGAGTGCTTTAGCCAGTTAAGCTACTGAAGCGTCCTCTTCCCCTCTTTTCTTTAAATTCGCAGGGAAAGATCCACAGGGGAAGAGGACGCCTCGGTAGCTTACTTAGGTTAGGTTAAAATATGCCTTTTTGAAAGAGATATTGCTAATTACGTCTATATTTCCCAAGGGTCGTGGAGAATATCACACCAGATTTCGGAAACTCATGGCTAAACAATACAAATCTTAATTGAGTGAAATTCAGTGTAAATAATAATTTGCCCCGATTGGGATTCCAACACAGTCCTACTTTGTTTGGTCAAGGCTTGTTTTACTTAGCTTAAGATAGTTTGTGGTGCATAAGGTAAGTCATAAGTTATTTCCATATTTTAGCTAATTATTTTTCAACCTTTCATGTCTGAAATATTCTAATAGAGTGCTGGTTTCCCATTCCTCGGGCCAGGGTTCGAAATCCAGCTTTGGTGGATATTTTTCAATGAACTCCTAATCCCTTCATAAGTTCCATGTGGATGGCAATTGTGGTACAGCATTCTGTCCATCGTATGAGATTTAAAACCGAGTTTCCTGTCGGCGCCTTTTAAGAGAAGACTAACGCCGAATCTGGGTTTCCCTCCACCTTTCATTTTCTTTCCTCGTATCCCCAATGTAAACCTTTCCACACCAACCTACCCACTTTTCCCTAAATGGCAAAAAGGATCTGCTTTGTTGGTCTTCTTGTTTAAACAACCAGCGAAATGAAATTCGAAGTTACTGCCTCACGCGAGTTCAATCTCAGGTGCCAAACTTTTTCCATTGGCTTGGGTGTTATGTGTGAGAAATTGAATGCTCGTTTTCACAATTTGTAATTATTTAATGAAGCAAGATGAAAAAAATTCTAAGACCTCATCTCCTTAAGTGTATTTGCTTATGCGTTGTAACTCACCATAAGGGCTCTAATGGAAATGATACAAGAATTACATTTTAAATATTTTTAACAGAAGAATAAAGACCGTCATAAATATATTTTGGTCGCGTTATTTGAAAATAATGCGAAATCACAAAAAAATATGTAGTTAGGGATTATTGGGTTCGGCGTGATACCTTGACATTTTTAGCAACAGATATGACTGTTAGGAATACAATATATCACGTTTATAAAAAAATCTGTACTTATGTTATTGAATTATTACGACACATATTTTATGTGCTGCAAGGCCTTGAGTTAAAATAGATTTTAGTCGGCAAAAAAACGAATCGGCAAAATTATTTTCTTTTAATTTTATATGCAGATGTGAGTAACAAGAATAATGTAATATTTGCAAAGTTTAACGCCAGTCTGTACATAAACCGAAATGTATTTTACCGCTTAAAAAGTCTCCATGGATTCCATCTTTTTAACGTGTGAATGGTATCGTCTACTGATCCAAGGGTCTCAGGTTTGACACCAAGCGGCGGAAAATATCTTCCTGGGTACGGAAACAAAACGTTTCTACATGCTATTTAAACAGGCTCCTCTGTTTAGAGGCAGCAGTGTCATCAGAATGCTTTGATGGAGCAAGTTAAGACGATCAGTCAGGGATTAACAACCATATTCACAGGCAAGAGTGAAGTTCACGGAATCAGAGCCTTTGTGGGAACCAACGGTAAACCACCGCTTTAGTCTCCCTAGAAGATGCAGCCTCGAAATCCAACAGAATACGGCGTCGTGGCATCCCTACCCATTAAATATACCGGTGATGATCCGGAATCGGATCTTCGGGGGCGGAGATGACAAAAGGGAAATAAGTCAGTAAGGAGGGGGATCGGGCTGGTGTGGTGGCTAGAGTACTCGCCTACCACACGGGTTCAAATCCCTGCAGTGGCGGATGTTTTTCAGAGGGAACCCGATCCTTACTTGATTCTACTTGAGTGTCTTGTGGAGGGCACTTCAAGTACAGTACTCCGTCTGTCGAGATAAGACGTTAAACCTTGGTCCCCTTGGCGCCTTTTGTAAAGAGCAGGCTAATGCCGACGCAGGGTTTCCATCCACCATTCCTCGCTCACCTGTCCCCTATGGCGCAAATGACCTTAGCCGTCGGTCGCCTCCCCAAATATCCAATCCAGTCAGTAAGGACAAACGTTCAATTATTCTTTGTTGGAGTAGCCGTTGTGCCAACTAGAAAACCCATCAGTAGAAGCATCACGGCTATAAATGGTATCGTTCATCTCGGTTTCCGTCCGTTCTGCTTGAGGCATCGCTATCGCTTGAGGGATAAGAAGGTGGAAGGTAGCGCATTTTAGTCGTCGTTCTAACAGAATCGCTCATTATTATGAACTTTTTTACGGCTGAGATGGAAAAAGAGAAGTAAGCTTTTGAGACGAAGGAAGGATCTCGGTTGCGCCCGCGTGGGGAATGCTGGGACGGCGCAGCACTTGATGCCGAAACAAATGAAGAGAGATGGGACGCACGGTTGGGAGAGGAGGGTGGCGGGTGGGTGAGGTGGGAGGAGGGTGCGGGAGGGAGTTTATTACCGCTCAGAGGGAGTGTGGGATTAAAAACCACCGGAAAGCAAAATATGTACACAGTGTGGAGGGTGTGTCGTGGGCGACCCATATTCTTCTTGCTTCTGCTCCATGGAAATGCATTGCCTAATTTTCTCGAGTGCTGCCTCCTGCGGGCGGTGATGGAAATGCATTAGCTCCCCATGGCGAGGGGAGGGCAGAGAGGCGTTTAAAGGGGAATGATTTCCTCAGGTGGGGAAGATTGAAAATGAATTCATAATCTTAGAAAACCATAATATTTCTATCACACTTAGGTAGTCCACCAGTAGAATTTAAAATTTTGGAAGTTTTGACTGAATTTATAACGATGTGAAGATAATCTTCAAATTTCAATTCCATAAATATTTATGTTCGAGGTGTACAATCTCTCTCGAGCTCTCTGTACGTACAAAAATCATCCTTTCTTGTCTTCTAAAGTTCCTTTTCTTTTCCTCCTTGTACCGCCCATATTCTGCAGTCTCCCTTTTGTTATCTTCTTCAGCGTGTCCTTAGTAATCTCAGAATCTTCAACACGCATGTCCAGTCATCCCATTAAGTTCCCAAACTCCTCCGCGTTTATATTCTTTGATAATCCTTCACATTATTTTAATGACAAATCTATTCCTGATAGGACAACCTTTTCAATTGCATCGGTTATATTCTCTTTCAATTGCCAGTACCCGATTCTTAGATTAATATGAATTTTTTATGTTATTACCAAATAACGTCTTACAGTTACATCGTACTAGTATTAGATTCATGTAAATTTGTTCAATCCTTCAGAGAATTATGTTTGGAAAAAAAAGTGAATTGACCTATCCGAGTAGGTCCCTATTTATGAGAGCAGTAGTTTTTAGAGAATAGGTTTACTGGTAGGTAATTTCTCTGTTGGAACTAGAATTTTTCGTGGTGCAGACGGATGCATGCCTCAAATCGCTTGAAGGGTTGAGCTGCAAACTTGCTGAGCGGCAAACGCGCCTGCGATACATTCATATTTCCTCGAGACTGCGCTATATTTTCATCACCGTTGAGAGCTTGGATGGATTGATGTGAGCCCTCGAGCAATTTACACTTTACTTTAAAGGTGTGTGGTTCTCATGGCTAGCTAACCAGGTCTTCTATGATCATTTATTGGCTTGATGAAACTAAAGCATTCTTTGATCACTCAAGCAATTATTTGAAAAGCAATTATTTGTCTTGATTTTAATTCGAATTTTAATTTGAGTAGTTTGGTTATTGACAAATTGTACTACAGGGTATCAAGGCCAGACACAGACGGATGGATTTATTCCACATATGACTGTGTTGTGTGAAAAGAAGGATCTCAGTCATAAGTTTGTCAATCATACGCAGAATATTTTGCAGACATAATAATAGTTAGGAATCAGTAATGTTTTATGTGTATGGAATTGGATTTATGTGGTTGCCAGGCTTACCATTCCGGTGGGCCCGGATATGGAGACTTCTTAAACTATGGTACTTCGTCCATCGAACGAACGAAGGACAATAATAACGAAACGTTAAACTGTGGTCTCCTTGATGTCTTCCGTTGAGAGTGGCGCAATTGCTATGCCGGGTTTCTCTCCACCCTTCATCCCCTTCCCAAATAAAACTTCCTTTACCGACCTGCCAACCCTCCTTATAAGGCGCCATTATAATGGCGCAAATGTGCTTATTTGTAGGTCGCCTTCCCATTTGTTTAGATAACCCACCGATGAATTGCGTATATGAGAAAAATCACAGCCATCTACAAAGCATGCATTATTTTTAAGCTTTAGTTAAGTCAGGTTAATATAAAATTATGTCTGCATGCAATATAAAAATATTTTAATAGTATTACGTGTTTTAAGGATTTTTAACGTTTCTTTCTTCAGGTATAATTATGCCCCTATTTATTTACAACAGTATTCTAAAAGTACTTATGCAATTTTAGCCAAGTGAAAACAATATTATTTCAGTCTCTGTAGACGAAAAAATGAATTAATGGAAAAACACTAGCTTTTAAAAGTCATACTTCCAGGAGACAAGATCACAAAATATATTATTTTAAGCTTTTACTGCTTTTATTTATAATTTTTGATAGCGTAGATTTAAAAAAAAAATTGTATCGTATAATTCCCTTATTTTTATTTTATTTTTAACCTCTTAGCTGTGGGAAACGTTTATCTACGTTTTCACTGGCAACTGTGGGAAAAATGTTTTTAAGCGTTTGAACGTGTCCTGCCTCCAGAGCCTAGAACCCTCCCTTATTTTTACGACCCCAGCCTTCTCTTTCCACGGGGGAACAATAGGCCATCCCCATTCCTACCCTAAACTGGTCACTCCCCCGCTCATTATGGGTCGCTTTCCATCGCCATGCGGTGCGACCCTTCCAATTGTCCACTCGATGAGCTTTGGAGGCCGCCGCAGTTGCCTTTCAGTAGCTCCCTTGTGACGAACGTACTTTGTTGCGATCTCTAGATTATTTGTGTATTTGATTTGTTATGTCGACGGTACATCAGGAAAAATTTGTGGACAGTGGGAAAAATGCCATAAGAGAAATTGAGAAACCAGATGCTGTTGTGGACTATATAAAGAACATGCGCATAGTTGACAAATCGGATATGATGATTGGTTCAGTTGAACGCATGAGAAAATCAGTGAAGTGTTATAAGAAACTATTTTTTTCATCTACTGGGTGTCTCCATGCTGAATGATTTTTATTTACACAAAAAGAGAACTGGGAGTAAAAGTCCCTACAGGAAATTTGTTAGAGTTGTAATTGATGAACTTCTAAGTAAATCATGTGATTTAGCAAGGGAAAAATTGGGGGCGAGGGAAAATTTCCCACACAGATTAACTTCTAGGCATTTTATTGAGAAAATTCCACGTAGTGAAAACACAAAAGATCCTCAAAGACAATGTTTTGTATGCGAAAATTCTCAGAAGAGAGAAAAGAAAAAATTCCAGATTTGGGTGTCGAGAATGTAATACGGTGCTATGTTTAGATCCATGTTTCAAGGAATGTCACACTGAATAATTTTTTAGTATTTTCTAGAAAAATAAAGTATAAAATTAATTATTTTACTTTAATTTAACCTTCATTCCCGTGAAAACCATTTATAATTTTGTTTGGAGTTTTAATTTCAGGAAATAAACATAAAAAAATGTATCAATACGTACGTATCAAAAAGGCGAAAATCAACGGATATACACGGTGTTTGGAGTCGTATAAATCAGAAAATTACAATGATAGTTATCATAATACTTACTTTAACAATTTTGAATAAATAAATAAAATATGTTCATAGTTGTTCATTGCTCAATTAATTGATGACCAACTTCCGGCCGACCCCCGCAGGGAGTGGGTCGAAAAAAGGGAAGGAAGCGAGCGAGAGGATAAGAAGGGTCTTCTACCTGCTCTCCATCTCCCTTAAGAGGAGAGGGACAGGCTCTGAGTCGCTTTCTTCCGCACAGAGTGGTAGGCGAAAAATCTTGCTGCCGCAGCTTAAGGGTTAAATTTATTACTTTCCTTTGATCGACTTTGAAGTAATTTTATTTTTTTCTTTGAGATGAAATAGATGCCTAAATGCCGCCCGTGCCCGCGGCATTATTTTATTGAAGGTGGCTGCCCTTGCTGGAATGGTAGAGGCGACATTGAATTACATCGAACTTGCACCATGAATTAAATGAAGTTCCTGATTTTTTGCAAAACCTTACTTCAATGTTTGTTTAAAATAGTTTTATTCATCAACAAAAATAACATGCCTCAGTTTACCCTTAAAAATAGATGACAGTGAAAAACGAATGTGGATGGTATGGTTGGAGTAACTTAAAAGATTAATGGTGGACTTAGGTGCCAGTTTTATCTATGGACTAGAATAGGTAGCAATTTCGTACATGTGACTCATCAGTCAAAGTTTGCAGGTTTTGACTGCAGGAGTGAGTGTAGTTTAGCCAATATATGTATAACTTCAGTAAACAAGCGTCCATATGCGACTATCATGGCGAGTTATGTATCTTTTGGTATCTTACCGATAATTCTCATACTCAAAGACGCATTTTCCGGTGGAAGCTGTCGTGTGTATATCAATTTCATGAGTTTTCCATTTGTGTAAATCTTAACTATACCTAGGTATAGTTAAGGTAACATTAAAATTACCGTAATTGAAGAAAATACTCTGAGAAATGCCAGGAACTGGAGAATGATGGACTAGTGGAGCAATATGTATCTTTAAGCGGCAGTCCAAATGTTTTGCACTAAAAGCGCGTTCTAAAAAAGGTACGGAGGTTTTTATGAAATCTCTAGTCATTTCACATGAGTTAGACATAAATCCATTGTGTCTATTAAGCCAGAGGAATTTCTAATAGAAAAAATCTAAATTCCTATCTATTGTTAATTTAAATTTACTCGTCAGTTGCTCCCTTCTTGAATTGGATTCCAGATGAGATTTTTGGAAACACATAGAGGAGCATGCATTAGGATCGTAATTATCCGATAAACCTATGCATCGGAAAGCTTCCAGAGCCAATGGAGTTACTTCTCTATACTAAGAATTGAAGGAAAGAATGACTATAATCATAAAATAAAGAAAGCCTTTTTTCTGTACTAATGCTTTGAAAAAAAACTCTCAATATGTCCGTTGGTTTTGCTCAGAGTATTGATAAATATATAAATGTTCATACATCTAACAATAGCTATATCAGAGACGTATTGTAATGGGGTAATTATCAATTAATTTGAAATATCATTGACAAAAAGCGTCACTAAATAGCTATGATGACTCTTGATTAACAAGTTAATGCCAAATGAGCATGAAATAAGCAATTATGATCTAACATCATTATTCAAGCTTTGATCAGTGGTCCCATTTGCGCGAAATAATTATCGCAGAATATTACTGCAATCCGGGGCATTCATTTCTGCTTAATCCAGCGATACTATACAATGTTTGCTCGGATAATAGCGTTCATTTATTGACAAGATTATTTGCAAATAATGTCGCAGGCTATTCAAAGAGGAGTTTGTAGCTATTTCATGCAGTTCTATTAATTTCCAGAATGCTTTGAAATATTCCTTTTCCGCATCATTACCAATTCCCGATGAATCCTTTTCACAGTCTCATCAAAGACCTTGACAATTCATTTGCTGAGTGCGTTATGGTATGGATAGGACAAGCAAATATGTAATGCAAACATGATTCCAATGTACTCAACCAAATGTTCTTGATACCATTATAGATTCGATTCTTCTTCAAAATAACTTAAAATGAGTGCTAATCGGTATTTCTACTCATGATGAATAAGACTCAATCATAAAAGAGCAAAATTTAAACTTCGTTATCTTGGGCATTAGCTAATATTGAACTCTTGATTTTTTGGGCCATATACCGTAAAATAAAATTGAGGGATAATATAATAATGTAAAATTGTACTATTTATTTTGTTAGGTGACAAATTGTGGATGATATAGGTATCAGAAGGACGAAGAGCACCGTCTGATTCCGGAAATCGATCTTGGTGTGGAACATGTTTCCTTCGGATGGTGGAGCAGCTGATATTTTTGCCGAAATGATGGGAATAGTTTCACCGAAAATGGTTTACAAGTGTTCGAAAATGAACAAGCTCACTACGGCAGTGATGGGTTGACAATATTGACTTTGGAAAATAAAACATACATTTGAACTACATTTTATAAATGATGGAAGGGTAAATTGCTATTTGGCCAGATGTGCAAGTATTTAATGGCTTCACAGACAACTGTCAATAAACTCTAGGTTATCTACAGAATTGAAGGACGTTATAAGTAAATTATGAGATTCGCAGTCACGCGCTCGATGATAGTTTATAAGGCTGAAAAGAGGGTACACTCGATGGGTTGGAAATCCCTCTTTTTGATGCCATAATCAATATTATGTTGAATTGCAAGTTGAAAAGAAACACTTGTGATCATGTCACTTCAAAGTATAATGTCGTAAACTATGGCCGTTACGGTGTAAAACTTCATCAAATATCTTTGAATTGTCAAGATATTAATAAACTCTATGGTCTGACTCTCATCGTACAATCCGCGGGGCAGTGGACAAATTCGTTTTTTTTCTCTGCAAAAATTTGAAACCATAGGATCATACTGGATCTTACTCACCTAATTGGCAATGCGGACATTTTATTACATTTGTAGCATATGGTGATAATTTGAAATGCTATCGTCGAATGTTAAATTAATACCGGAGTATATGAGGCTAAAGGGGATGAGGCTATGAGGGATGCATTCAACTTCGGAAACTTGTAAGGGATGTAGAATATCGTAGTAATTACTTCACAGAAATGATTCATATGTAAAAATAAGTAATATAAGATGGTGAGTTGGAAGATAAAGATTTTATTGTCTGGTATAGCTGTCACCTATTGTCTATGAACTGAAATTTTATTTATTGATCGGGCTTCTAAGTTGTATCGCCAGCGATATCGTCTCGACTCTGCGTTTTGTCGTGCGTATACATTAACACATACTTTATCCTGTCCCTCTTCCCATAACGACTACCCATATACTCTTGTTTGACGTTTTTCCTTCCTCCACGTTCCTCTTAAGGGGAAACACTGAAAATTCAATGCGGCAAAAGTCATCAACTGACAAACTCTTTTTGTCGTTTCAAAGGATCTTACTGTCCTCATTCACTGCTGTTCTGACGAATTGAACCTGTCCTAAAGGTTTTTAAAATCAGCAAGAATGTAGAGATGAAAATAACGAAAACCTTTCACTGATAGCAATCAGTATTAACCTCGTACTTTCCATGTGTAATAACAATTAGAATAAATACTTGAGAAACGTAGGTTTAATTACAAATTTTGAGGACACGGAGACCAGATATTATATTACCTTGACGGAGTTAGCCTTAATGCTCGTAAGTGCGAAATTCCACAGAAAATTATTTCCGTAGACCGGGACTCGAATTCGGATCTCTCGATGATATACCGAGTGATTTAGCTTTCCTTGGGTGCCCTTCTCCTTTAAATATTCTGGTGGACTTTGATGGGAAAAAGGTGCCCAACACTGCCGGAGATTCAATGCAACGTTAAATCCAAAGCGTGCGCGAGACGCCGCAGACCACGAGGCTAACGCCAAACTTCATGCACAGTTGGGATGTGCGCTCTTTTTGATAAATAAGGATGATACAAATACTAGCCGCACTTATATCTTTAAGGAGTCATCTGCAATTGCATATAATTGTCAAATACTGCTGGAGGTTTCATTAATTTGAGGGTCAATATTTAACGTGTATTCATTATGTATTTCGGTGGTTAAAAGTAGGTTTCAATGAAAGTCAGAGAAAATAGTTCGTGTATTAACATATGCAGGGCCTTATTCTATCTATGTCTTTCTTCACCTCCGTGTACATCCTTCACTTCCGCAGTTATTCTTCTGAATATTTCTGTTTTCTTCGACTTCTGCCCTGATCCCACACTTTTATTGATCACGGCGGACTCATTCATGGTACGTACATCCTCTTTGGATTGGATATTTTGGGAGGCGACCGAGGGCTAAGGTCATTTGTGCCAAAGAGAACAGGTACGGGAGAAAGGGTGGATAGAAACTCGGCGTAGGTATTAGCCTGCTCTTAACGAAAGGCACCAAGGGAACCACGGCTTAACGTCTCATCCGACATACGGAGTACTGCACTTAAGCGCCCTCCACAAGACACTCAAGTAGGGATCGGGATTCCTCTGAAAAACATCCTCCTCTACAGGGATTAGAACCCTGGCCGTCCATGTGGCTAGGCAGTTCTCTAGCCGACCACACCAACCCGATCTCCTGTACTTACTTCTGTTCACCTGTAAGGCAAGAGCTGTCAACGACACCTGTGCTGTGTGCGCTCGCAATACGAAACCCGTTCAATAGAGGAAGAGAGTCACATCAGAATTTCCTGATCTCCACATTGTAGCCGTGAAGTACCTTGGCAACATCGGTGCCATGTGAACGACTCATTTTCATATTGGGGAAGATATTCAAGAAAGACAGGGCTCGCGTGAGGGGAAACACAATTGAAACAGGACTGTTTATGTGGGTCTTTCCCCCTTCGGTTGTGGAAAGAGAAGACATGTTTCAGTTGCACTGATGATCTTTTTTGAACATTTTTAACATCTATATTTGTTACCACAACTTTTTTTAGTTATTTTTAATTCTAAGCATGACTTAGTTTGAGCTACATGTATAGAGTATAGCCTATATGTTGCTTTTTTAGGATGAAATTATTGCTTCAGGTATAAACTTTGTGCTCTTTACGTTGACCTTCAAAATTTTGGTCTCAATACAATTGCATCATGGTCAACTGTATATGACATAGTTTTGGTTCAATATATTACATATTTTTGGTTAAATTTTGCTATATAGAAGTATATCATCTTATTTTTTCAAACTTGAGCTAAATTCGAAAAAGTCGACGAAAGGCGAATCTTTTTAATGAAATGATTAATAACCTCTAGTTGTCCACAAAAGATTCATTATTTTCTTACGGCCCGGTTTCCATCGCTGCGTGACATCATCAGGTACAGAGCTTGAAAAAAAATTGCTTAAATAGTAAAAAATGAGGGGGAAGACGGTAGCCTTCGGGTGAAGGTTGGGGGTTATGGGTAGAGGGTAGGGGAGATGGGAAATTAACTAATTTTAGAAATTTTTGTTGGAAATTAATAAAGCATTTACCAAAAGTTAGATTTTCTTTACACGACAAGCGAAACTTGAAACACCTGATCAGCCATGGAAAAGATACAATTGAAAGAACACATAGGAGTGGCGAGCATAAATTAAAATGCGGTGACTGCCTAAGGATTAATGTCGGACAGACAGGGGGGCGATTCAAAGGAAGGATTAAGGAACACCAAGCTTGCTTTTGAATTAAAAATGCAACCTCCCTCTTTGACAAACATTTATTAGAGGAAAATCACTCCAGTGATTTTGAACCGACCATCCTCCGTTCTGAGTAGAAAGAATCCAGGCTTGACCTTCTAGAACAAATGGAGACCGTCAAGGGGATGAAGAACAACGCCTTCATGCTGAATGGCGTGTAATATGCACAGAACTTACCCCTCCTCGATGTCGGAGCACATGCCTGGACCCCTGAAGGTCTCCCATCCTCGCTTTCCACCCCTTGCCCGCCACCTTAAGTCGCTACCATACCAACCACCGGCGTAGCCTTACTCATGCTCGAGGCACGTATCCCCCACCCTCCTATTCCCATAACCTCCCCCCTACGTCACCTGGAAACTACCTTCCCCTCTCTCATTTTTCATTATTTAAACAATGTGTTACTATGTCTATACCTACCTGATGATGTCGCGCAACGAAGGCTCGAGGCACCGATCCCTCTCCCCCTCCCCTCATCCCCCACTCTATTCCTGTAACCCTCAACCGTCACCTGAAAACTACCCTCATCCCCCCCCTCACATTTTTTACTTGACATGATACACGTCGTGGAACACCTATTCAACATCTGCATCAACATAATACACTGCAAGCCACCTGAAGGGTGTTTGGTGGAGGGTGAGTTATCCCTAACATGCACTGTTATGTATAGGTAAGTAACTTTCACGAACATGCACTACACTATAGGTACTATATAGATACTACACTATAGGTACACTATAGGTATAATGTACAATGCAACTACATAAACAAGATTCAAGCAGGGAATATGCAAAACGTGATGATAGAACTACGTGTACTGCAGTCTATTTACCTTTTCTTTATTCCCGTGATCTGATCTACTGCAGTATGTTGGTGCTCGTAAGATATTCATAACTTTGTCAGAAAAAACATTGGTTTCAAATGGGCATAAAAGATAAAACCTATGTTTTAATGGACCGTCTGAAAGCAATTTTCATTCCAGTTGTTGAAAGAGGTCAGTGATACGTACCAACTTCCATCAGTAATACAAAGAATTGCGTCAGAATGCGTCAAAGAAATAATGTCTTCTCAGAACTTCTTTTCAGAACGCGTTCTAATGTATGTTTTTAGCCCACCTCATTAGGATTGCAATTCTGGCATCTTATTATAAGTGGGGTCTAACAAAGGAATTGAAGTTTATTGCTCTGACTGTATCGTCGGGCTTTCCAAGTACTCTTTTAACAAATCCCAATTTACGATTTCCTTGCCGATTTATTTCTCTAATATGTTTACCCCACGAGATCTCATGTGTTAGTTTAACTCCAAATGATTTGACAGATTCTATGGTCTCTAATTAGATATGTTGTATGTGATAGCTGTATTGAGGGGAGGTTTTTCCTTTCCGGAAGTTGATTGTCATACATTTTTTCAAATGTAATACTAACTGCCACGTATTGCACCACGTTTGAATTGCCTTGAGGTCCTTCGTTAACGCTTTCTTATCATTATTGCTACGGATACCCCTGTAAATTACTGTGTCGTCTGCAAATACTCGGAGGTTGCTGTCTCCTACCACAACAATATCGTTAATATAGAAAATGAATAGAAGTGGTCTAATGACACACGAAGTGACTACAGCCTCCTTAGAGATGGCGCCGTCTAATACACCCTCTACATGTGATCGCCTAGAAATTCTTTAATCCAGAGAATCACATCGTCGTCTAAATAGTAAGATGTTAGTTCAATGAATAACTTTATATAAAACAAGTTATCCTACGCTTTTTTTTAAGCTAAGAAGACTTGCGTCCGGGACGAATTCAATTATAACTGGATTTCAACTGGAACTTCTCCGCACTTCAATTTTATATTCTCATAATTACTTAATAAATGCAACATCTGCACTTGTGACTTCCATTTATTATATACTGATGAGTGAAGTTAAAATATTTTTAAATGTTAAACTGATAATGAAGACACAATTATGTAAGTTATGTGTTAGTGATACACGCTTGAGTGACGAATGCCACATTATTCCTCCATATAACAATTCGAAAAATGAATGCACATGTTTTATAACCTTTGGAAATAGTTTCATTTCTATTGAGGCATTAAGAAAAAATCTTTCTGGAAAAATGGACGAACTATAAATGAAGTTACTTAATGTAGACAAAGGACTTTATATGAATAGGTACTATCATAGCTATTGAAAAACTTAATTTGAAATTTTCATGACATTGCCGAGACAGGTATTATGCGATGCACTCATCAACAGTGCACCAAAGTCAAAGCATGAAATAGATAAACACACATCCTCAGGGCACTCATTCCTAACTCTAGGCAGTTACGTATGCGTCGTCGCCCGTACGGAGGAGTCTGATACCACGAGATATACATCTACATATACACAAT
This sequence comes from Ceriagrion tenellum, assembly GCA_963169105.1. Taxonomy (NCBI): domain Eukaryota; kingdom Metazoa; phylum Arthropoda; class Insecta; order Odonata; family Coenagrionidae; genus Ceriagrion; species Ceriagrion tenellum. The sequence goes on along the minus strand of OY720640.1, from coordinate 129,939,151 downwards.
ACCCCGTGAGCCGCCGCATGGGCGTGTGGCAGGGGGTGTTATGTCACCAGCCGTGTAAAGGTGTAATTTTTTTGGAGATGGAATGGTGACATGAATTATTGGAGTGTATTTAGTGGAGCTTAATTTCTATTGTGGTCGCTTATTGTTCGCGGAAAGAACGAGTTATTGTACCTATCTGTTCGGCAGCCCTCTTAATTTATTGCATCTGTCTGACCTATAAATGAAGTGAGGCGTCATGATAATATTCTCTATGTCGCTCTGAAAAATATCAGTTCTGAATTTATCAAGCAATCTAACCCTAGCGTGTAGCCTCCGAGCCTCGAGGGGCTCCCACCTTAATCCCTCTAAAAGTTATGAGACACTATATGTTCGTTCGTAGCAGTTTTTAACGAAGTGCGCTGCTTTCCTTTGTATTTTATTAATTTTTTTGGTTAAATCTATTTGGCCATGGTCCCAAATGCTCGCGGCGCATTCGAGGTGTGGCCTAACTTGAGCGAAGCAGCATCTCTCTTTGACTTTGTCATCCGAGGACCTTTCTATTATACGTTTAACGAAACCTAGTTTCATTAATTCTGCGCAAAATATGTTCTTTATGTGAAATCCCCACAATAGGCATATAGATGCGCGGTTGACTGGGCTGGGACGGGTAAAGGGCACTCCATCTGATCCACACAAATGATCGAAATTTTCGTTTCCCTCGCGCCATCCGCGAGAGATCTCTTCCCTATCTTCTTTCCCTCCCTCCTCCCTCAAACCCCCCCCCTCCTTCCCTGACGGTCATTTCCTCCCCGCCCCCTCCTCATTCTTGTGGCGCGTGGGGGGAGAAGGAAGGAGGAGTAGGCCCGCGGGACGGGACCCCTACTTCCCCTCCCACTCCCCACGCGGCGCTGCAACCTGTTGCTCGGATCCGGCGACGGCCGCCCGGAGCCATACGGAGGAGATTTGAAATGATGGCAGGGGTTGTGCTGCTCCCCCGCTCTCGAATGCCCTCTTCCCCCGCCCCTCCCCCCCTTCTTTCCGACCCCTCTTCATTCGGGTTTGCGCCGCGGGGCGCCTCGCGAATCCCATTTGTTTTCTTCCTCCCTCCCCGCCACCCCCCCACTCCTTCACCCTTCCTCCTCCATCCAAGATGCCCGCGCCTGCCACACGTCGGCTGGTATATGGCGTATGTTAACCATTTATATTTCATCATCGGTTGTCATCAATCCGAAGATTGGTTTGTAGCAGATCTCCACTCCGCTCTCCTCTCTGCCAATCGCTTTATTCCTCAATAACTATTTACTTTGCGTCCTTCATGAATTTCCTGATGTATTCCTTTCTTGGTCGTCCTCTGTCATTTTATTCCATTCCTTTCCCCTTCCGATACTGTTTTCAATATGCTGATGTGTCGTCAAATGTGTCTAATAAGTTGGCCTCTTTTCCTTGCAGATTTTTCATAATGCGTCTTTTCTCTCCAGCCCTTCGAAGGACATTTTTGTTAACAATGCTCTCCGTCCATTTTCAGTCCGTCCTTCATCATTTTCCGGTAACACCACATCTCCATTGCTCCAATATCTTTTTCTCAGCTGGTGTTATTGTCCAGTCTTCACTGCCATATAAGAGTATGCTTCTGGTGTATGTTGTAATAAAGCTCTTCATTACTTTCAAGCTTGGCACCAGATTTCCATTTACGATAGTCCAATGTGGTTGGGGTTGAAATGGAATGATGACAAATAAAAAAAAATAAAAAGGAGAGAATCAGTGACTAGAAACCAGGCTTCGTCATTGACTTAAGGTGCGTTCCGTTTCACGCTCCAAACCCATTGATGCGGTCCCGGCCGTTCCGTTTCACACACTGATGCGCTTCAATGGGTTCTCGATGGGGCCACGCATCGAGCATAAAATGCACTCCAAACGCTCCACGGAAAAGCAGGCACAGTTGATGCGGTGACGCATTTTTGGCGGTTTGTTTTCTATGTTAACACATGCAAAATGGAGAAAATGAATGAAATGAGAGTCTTTGCAGAAGAGTTAAGCTAAAAAAATAATTGTCTGTTTTCTATTCCGGTTTCCACTGTGGTTGTGTTTCCTTTCCGAAATATCTCAACACCCCTTAGTAACGATTCGCCGTCGCTATTCAAATTTTCCGCCCTCTCCAAAGACGTTCCGTTTCACTCTTCCACATAACAAGCTTCAATGCGAGAATGAGAAACGGACCGGCCCATGATGCGGTAGCGCACCATGCGATTGAAGCGTGAAACAGAACGCACCCTTAGTGTAACCAGGGGTTTTTCTACGTCCCGTCAGAAGGAAGCAGTGCCACTCTTGAAGCCCTTTCCACACTGCTTTCCATCAGGAATCAGGTTAATCCTCCAGCTTTCTGCCACTACCAGAGTCAATACATGGGGTCCTGAGATGGGAAGCCATTTATCCAGCCACCACACTAATCCAATTCTATACGTCTCTGGTGTTACACCAAACGAATTTCTGCTCCTAGGACAATCGCGGGGACTTCTGGAACATTTCATTTGCAAGACTATTGATTTATTTTCAATAAACATTATTTTTAAGTCTCCATATCTAATCATCCGCTTCATGTCACCCAAAACTTGTATATCTCTACTCTTTCGCTACTACCCAAAATTCGTTCCCACATTGCCCTCTTTACTCTGTGTCTCTGAACGTCCTCCATTCACATTTTGCTGCTTTCCTCTAATATATCTCATCAGATGCGTAATCAACTGCGATAGGGACGCCCTCAGAGTATCCAAGTATTAGACTCTGTAGTTAGATTTGGAATCGAAGGCAAAAAAGAATGAGATGTGCTCGATGGTAAAATGTAGACTAGTTGCAAAAATGAATTTAAATTGATATGCACGCCCGAATCCCGGATCTAATTCAAGTCGTCATAATCAAGGTATTTTAAAAACAAGAAAATCTATCTAATACTATTTCCAGTGAAAATTTGTTGGAGCACATCTTTCCAGTTCCAATACCAAGAAGAAAATCTTTTTACCACCAGCCTACGAGTTGATAAGAATAAAAATTGGTACCTGACATTTTTCTTTCAAAAAATATATTTGAGGCTTTATGAATTTTTCACCGTTTTATTTAAATTGATTGTGTCACAAATTATTAAACATCTTTGGATGAAAGCTTCTCCGAGCACGTTTTAAAAAATTGAATGGAAAAAGCCATAGAGGAAAACAATAAAGTGAAAAATTGCCGTTTTCATTCCACCAGGGTGCAGTGTGATAACTTTGAGGAAGGAAAAATCAAGGCGTGGATAATATATTTGAGTCATGGTGAGTTGAGTGATATTCTTGAAGTCTTCACTAGTTTTAAATAAACTTTTTGATTCAGCTGAAGGGTTAGCCGCCGAAATATCGGTAGCAAATACGCTTAATTGGTGGAATATTCACTTCATTATAATCATCTACCTAATAAAAAAAACAAAATTCAGTAGCCTTTTCCTCGTTTAAGTTTTCGAAAAATAGGACGCATCACATAATTGAAGAAATCCTTCTTCTTTACCTCGTATGGCCGGAGATACAGATAGAAAAACAATTGGGTTGAGTAAATTGAGTTCACGTTTAGATAGAGTTTGATAGAGTTTGGAGTTGAGAGAATATTTAGCTATTGCTCTCCTGGGCATCTTTGTGGATTAATCAATTTGTTAAGGCGTTGAAGCCTTGAATATATTTTCCGTGGTCATACCCTTCTTTCATGCGACGATAATTCTTGAGAGTCAGCCAAGAGCTAGGGAAGCAGCGTAGCCAAGGGGTGAGGTGAGAGAAGAAAATAATTTGCTCGGCATGGGATTCCACATGAATGCTATACTCAATATTGAATTGTTCGAGGAATAATTCGTCTTGATCCAGCGCAGCGTTTGCCTAAATTTCTTATGCTTTGCATCATCCATTAATTAATGCAGCCCCACCCAAAATTTTTACCCATCGTGCAAAAAATATATTCAATCATTACTAATATTTTAACCAAAAATACACCATGATTCAAGTTTATTCGAATGCCTTACATTGCTTAGCGCATCTACCGTTAGATTCAACTGCAGCCTAAACTAGCGATTTTAGTTTAGCTCCGGTTAATGCGTGAACTTTATTGTTATATCTATGTCGACATTCGAGCTAAAGCGCATCAAATATCGGGATATCAACAAATATCTTTGGCAAATACATGAAACAGTTGATAATGTCAAGAAGTACTTTTTTCCTAATAATAACTGAAAAAAGCCCGATATGCTTGAGTTTGACAAGTATTGATTGTGGTGCTTCTTTTATAGAATTATGAACGGTTACATTTTGCACGATTAATATTCCAGCCAAATGGAAAATGCTACGAGAGACCTGAGAGGAAATGGACAAAAATATATATTAGAATATAAATAAGGAACACACTAAAAAAGTATGCCAAACAGATATTTCTGTCTTCTAGAAGATGGAAACTTTAAGGAACGGAATAAACAGAATAGCAGTCGAATACCGGTTGACTTGGATAGATGTTGATCGGGATCATATAGGGAAAAATCAACTTGTGGAGTTCAGCTGTTTCGATATTTTCTTCTTTCCATCCCGGATCTGATCCCACTGCATCCCTCGATGAACATTGGGTTTTAACCGACCACGACTCTCATGCTCTTTACTCGTGGGACCGGCCTTTTATTCCCAAAAATTACTGAAGGACTAGAATCTTGCGTATCATTATCACGCCTTCGGGATCCAACCACGGCAGTACGACACGTTTGATCTGCTCAAATCACGCGAGATTAGAACTGGCTTAGACTCCGAACTTAGAGAAAAGCATCTCCGGTTCTAAAATGAAAAAAATGTGGGGTTCTTAGCAATGGGAAGCTCTCCACATCCGAAAGTAACTCGCTTAGAGTGACCCAGGGCATAATAACCGACACTTTCGAGTGCTCACATTCAAACCCTCAATGTTTCTTGCATACGCTATCGAAAATGAACTAACCTTGGCCACCAATTAAACAAAAAGTAATCTTTGCAGCCAGAAGCGCAATACGAGGATGGTTTAAGAGAGATGTTTCCCTGGTGACATAAGAGAGACTATTCAACTAATTTATTGTTCATTTTCAGCATCTGTAAGAAAACGATGTTGATGGTGATTACGCAAAAACTTGTCATTAAGGTAAATTTTTACGTAGTTGGGGCTCGAATTGAACTATTTTTCACGCCTTTCTCTGAAAACATTCTCGAAACCTGTGATTTATGAGGAATTTTATAGGAAGTGTTCAGACACATTTTTTAAAATAATTGAGAGTACTTACAGTTTACGCGATCTTATTATCCAAAAGTTCTCGTTATTAATAACCATTTTGATTTTTACAGCGAAAACTCAAACCATGGATTACTTGTTTTATTTCTGAGAAATATCACAACAAGGAGCAGAAAGTGTCTAATATTTTTGTATCACGAAAAATATGGCATGTTTTTCTTCATAGTGAGATCAAGTTCATTTCATTATATGAGGTTTTATCTCACCGAATTCAACTCAACTCTGCAAAATTATGGAAATCCGCCGAATGCCTGATTATGAAAGGCCATATCTGAAGGAGACCTAATTCCATAGACACAAAGCAAAACCATCATTTGGTTGATATCTGCCGTTTGGAAGAGAAAAGACTGGGCATTGGGATGGCGATACACTGAAACCAACCTTCATAACACCATCTAATTGGCCTCTTGAGTGGAATTTGAAAGAATTATATTCCTAGCGACGAAAAAACCTGCTAACTTTACTTAACCTTAGAATTATAGGAGAGAATAGTCTTAGTTTTGATAGTTAGGGGAGCCATAAGCCCGGTCAGTGGTAGCTTATTAGGATAATGGGAGAATAAACGTTTCAAAGATCGTCCGCCAGGTGAATGGCAGCACATGGGGGCTCGCACATACGAAAGAATGATATCCGTCAGCGCTATTTAACCATTCACAGGAGTATCTCAAGAAGTCGAACTTCCCCCGTAACCCTCCGCGAGCTGTCACGTCGGAGATAGCGGTGTGGTCGGAGGTAATAAGGTGCCTTTATAATGTGACATAAGGAACCAAATTTATGGATGAATTTGAGCATCGAGTTTTTTGAGGCCAAAATCAAAGGCTTTCGCCCTCAGTGTCACGGTTGCCGAGCCTTAACCTACCGTCATTCAGGTCAGAATGAGAAAATAATACATTTCGTTAATAATGTAATGTACACAATAAAGCTTTCGGAATAAATGATTCCGTTAGTGGTCATGAAGATAGGAATAAAAAATAGGTGAGCTCTAACAGCTTGATCGATGTAATAAAATTAATGACTTCGAAAGCCGTAAACAATAGGTACCTTTCAGCGACAAAAAAGTGGGGAGGGGTAAGTCGTTGAGCGATGCTTGTTGAATGAATTCCTGGCGCGAGTTAAACCCCCAGAAATCGCTCAACGACTAAACTACTCTTCCCCTTTTGTGTCCCTTATAGGTATTGCTCACGGCGTTTTGGGTCACTACCTTTATTATGTGATGATATGATATGGAAATTTCCTATCGCAGAAATTTGCAATCTTATTACAAGCGAAGGCATGAGAATTTATCGGTCTCTTACTATATAATCGTTGAAATGCTTGTATTTTATCATTCAGTGAGTCGATAACAGTATGTAGCAATCCTGTGTAGAAGCAGTAGTTATCACAAGATGGTAATTATTTGTAAAACTTTCTCTCCGCCTGTAGCAATATGTCGGCAGTATGGCATAATTTGACCTGAATTTAACATGTTGATTGAATTCTTCAACTCACCATTCAAAATTCTAAAACCTATTTCAAATTACGCCCGAGTGTGAATCGATGACTATTCTTACATTTTCATCTGAATATCTTCCCTACTTTCTCTGAAGCGGTCTTGTCGTTTCCCAGAACAGTAGTTTTTTCTTTTCGATATACTTTTCCCAATGTATTGTCATTCATACTGATGATACCCGCGGAGCGCCATTCGGTCCTCTGAAGTTACCTATTTGCCGGAAGTATGGTACTTTTCATATTTACTCGGACTCTACTTTAGACACCGCTCGTTGCAATGGTAATCTCTTGGTATCGGATACCATTGAAATCTTCATCAATGACTCACCTTTACTTTGGTCACAAAAAGAAGACAGAAAGAATAACAGCGAAGTTGCAGGAAGAGTGCGCCTTAACCCGTCGGCTTCGAAAGACTTTGGGATATTCGGGGAAGAAGAAAATGATTAGAATTTGTGGAGAAAATAGAAAAATATTTTGTAAACGGATGAGAGAGGATGCAAAGGGTAAAATGCCTGTAGATTTTTAAGGGGAATTTCTGGAAGTTTGAAACAATCAGAGTCGATTCAGATGACTTCCGAAGACTACTTTGGAGAATCCCTAAGTAATGAATCACTCTTTGCTATGTAGCGTAGAATATGTGGTGGAATAACGATAAATCTCGTGTTTATAAAAACAAGCTTCCCGAAATAAATAGATTATGTTGTCCATTCACGATTGCTTGTTTAGTTGATTGGTGGGAAATAATGAATGCTAATTTTCGCTCCAAATACTTCGCTCCAAGCAGGGAATTATTTCCTAGTAATTTTTCTCGCCCTAGCAATATTTTGTATTCTTCTACATTTTTCTGTGTGAAACAATTCTTAAACGCTCATCACCAATTACACTAAATTTTTCTAACTAAAGCTTTCTCTTATGCCAATAATTTCGCTGTTCTTTATACGAGGAGTGATGGGTGGATAATTTTTTCAGTATTCTTTAAGTTTTCAGTAGGAAATGAGCTCTGGCGTTAATTTTGACAATACCGCTTATTCAACGTCATAAATAAATATTATATAAGGTGGAAAGACCGAATGTCTCCAAATTCCATTTCCGTTTTATGTTTCTGGTCATATTTTCTTTATCAGTCTCTTATGATTTATTTGTTAGGTAAGCTCGTTATCTGTGAGCAATGGTGGTAAGTTCTGCCCCTCTATTTCTTAAGTTCAACTGCTCATGGAGGGAGATTCGAACTCCACTACCGTCTAAGGTCATATTGTGGATAGTTCCGGTGAACTCAAAGTTGGTCAGAAAGAGCGAACACTTCATAGAGTGACAAGTTTGGCCGCGACGCTTAGCGCACGACTTGCGACTGCTCGTTGCATTGTACAGGGTGTGATCAAAAAGTAATGCAATTGGTAATGTAAACGTGACCCGTGTGCGTACATTGCTGAATGCCGACAGACGTGTGAGTGTTTGGTGGCTAGCGGATGAGCTAAACATGTCATATGGGACTGTGTTTAACATCATTACTGATGATTTGAACATGCATAATGTGTGTGCCAGACTAGCAGATCGCGTCACTCGCACAAGGCACATACCCACTTCAATGTGGACGCTTCATCAGGACAACGTGCCGTGCCACTCCATTCTGTTGATTCGGGAGTTCCTAGCGAAGCGCAACTTGGCAACGCTGCCGCAGCTACCGTACAGTCCCGACATGGCACCGTCAAACTTCTTCCTGTTTCCGCGCATCAAAAGCAAGATGAAGGGGCACCATTTTGATACAATTGAGGACATTCAAAAGGCGACAACACGTGCTCTAAAGGAAATTCCAGTCACCGCCTTCCAGGAAGCGTACCAGGCATGGGAGAATCGCTGGAAGAAGTGTGTCGCTGCTCAAGGCAACTACTTTGAAGAATTTTAATAGATTGTACGATTTGGATCAATAAATTTTGTTGTACAGACACAATTGCATTAATCTTTGATCCCACCCTGTATGTCCGGAAGACTGGAACATCCTGTACTTTAAAGCCCGCAAATTAACAAAGGGGAGGAGGATGCTTTGGTTGCTTAACTGGTTGAAGCACTCGGCCGAAAATCGAGGGATTTAAGTCCCGGTCAAGGAAGATGATTTTTCCTCTTTAAAGTTTCGCACTTATATCTGGGTCTTTTATGTTGCTTTGTTGTCGCTTCAATACTAACCTTGGTATCGGAATCATTTCTTCAACATCGCTGCAAAATTTCTAAAAATTACATCGAAGCACATAGTGCTATACATTCGCCGGTGCTATAAATACCTGTAATGCTTGGGAATGGACATATGGACTCACGAAAATTCTCTCCATATACTCATTTAATACAAATTCCATGGATCTCTTTTCGTGAAAACATGGTCGTAGTCACAAGGATTTGAGTAAAAAAATGACAGCAATCGATCTGCTAAATTTTCAAATTTTATTAGAAAAAATTATAATCAGTACATCGTTTCAATCTGAATATTCAATAACACTTTAGATGATGCAATCTCTGGTTAACAGAGCAACGTCAAAATTAATTCATACTTATAAACTTTTCCTCTCTTCAACGCAAACAATTTATTTCGTGTATATATATTTTTGGGCATATATGTAGTTGTTTGTGTAATATTTAGATGAATCTGTTTTACGCATCCCATTGGGTTGCTTGGGTAGCCCAGTCGACCCCTTAATGGCCCAACATCACTTCCCGGGTTCTCGCAGCTGCGAGTGGATTTCAGCTCTATGTAGCTACTGTGGCAGGTTCTTAAGGGAGTCGAGAGACACTGGAGTGCCATAAGCCGAAGGGAAATATGGATTCGAACATAACTTGTGATATCTCACGGCATTCCCGCACAGCTTCTATCGATCCAAAAATATTGGTTTTACCGAAGTCTTGCAAAATCTACGATAGTTTCAAGGGTATTTACAATTCAATCCTTCGCATGGAAGGTGTTATGTTCTCCAGTGGCGCCTCTTCTTGATAATTTTAGTTGTCATATCGATTGGCATCGGGTGGAAAAACCACGCGTAAAATCTTGTGGAAAATTTCTACTACTTCCAACCAGGATTTGACATTGGCCGCAGTTTTCATATCGGCCTAGATCTAATATTCCATTCATTTTCCACCCACCACGGAATCTCATCATTACCACTCATTTTGCAGTGGGATATGGTCTAGCCGATGTATTCGTAAATGGATATATTCACATCCACAGTATTGGTCAAAATAAGCGTTGGATCCCGAGATACCGCCATGCCCTAGCTAAGAAAAATAAAAACGATCTTACGCAAGAATTGCTCGATAAATATCTGATTCCCATAGTTTAATCCGTAGATATGGTTATGATTACATCCTCTCGGTGTGTAGATTGTGTTTAAGGCATTAGCTTTTCTGAAGCGGTCAAATACGATTTCATCCCTTCTGACTGACATATTTATGTTGTTTCTCACATTAGAAGGAGCCTAAAATATGTATTTGCAGAACGATAGAATAAAGGAGTGATATCTTTTCCTTCAGTCAGTACTGGTTATCCTCCCAGAGGAAAATAGCAGCAATTAATACAATAAGGTCTTATATTTTTCAAACAATGTGTGATCAATTGTAAAAAGACAGAATGATGAAGAGTATCAGAAATTAATTGTATTCAAATTAGTTGATTTCAATGTTCAATTTCTCTGAACTTCCATCAACGATAAATTTTGATTAATATTTATTAATCTCTTACTTCATTAATGGAATTCACTAATCATCTACTTTTTTTAAATTTCAAAGTGATGACTGCGGTAGTAGATGCATTAAGACTTTTAGATTGAAATATGTTTCAGAATTCTTGCGCCTGGTTTCATCCTCTCCTTAATCCATTTTACAAATTATTGCAATTACGCTGTCAAGCTTTGGTCTTATTTTGACGTAGTATAGATAAGTTTCAGATTCCGTTCATTTTCCCCTTTAAAAATTTCATTTTGCCATGTATTTTATGTATGAGCCATTTCATTGCCTTTTGTCTTGGTGGATGAGTAAATTCTATTTTAAAACATTGGATTTATTTCTATTCCCATTTCTATTGTTAAAGAAAAAATGTCCTGCTATTATCCACGTCATCAGGTGCAAGTGCTGTATATTTGCACCTGAAATGAAGACTGGAGAGTAAGGGCCGCTTTACACGGTACATTTTACTATACAAATGAATGAACGAATTCCTCCACGAAGGAAATTGTACCGTGTAAAGCGACAAATTGTATGATTGTCTGAATGACTTAACGGGAAGTAGAATCTGCTCTATTTCCATCCAGTTTCGTGTACATTCTATGATACATTCGTTTGTACAATAAAATGCACCGTGTAAAGCGGCCTTAAGTTTTTTGGATATTCTTTCGAACAGAATCCTCGCTGCAATCTACGAGTGAGCAACATCGCGAGCCCTTTGCTGGTAACTCATCGGTTCTTTCAATCGCTCCAAGTCGTCGACTTGAGTGGAGACGCCGGCGTATGTCACCGTTCAGTCTCTGGCAAAGGGAAGACAGGGGAAACTTGAGGAGGGGCGAAGGAAGTTTACAGGGTAAGGGGTAGGGGTGGGCGTGGAGGACGCCGTGGGTGGCATACAAAGCGGGTGAAGAAGGGCGGTTTATAAGGCGGAGAGTAGAGGCAGGGGGTGACAAAGGAGGGAAGGTTGGCTATGGGAAGTAGGGTTGACTGGAAGACTGGGCGGACTCGCTCGGAGAAGACAGACTGTTGGAAGAGTTAAGAGTGTGAGGAGGTGGGCGGGGGGGGGGGTTGGGAGGGATGGTTGACGGGGTATGTGGTAGTGGGGGATGGGTGGATGGAGGCTGGAGTGTACCTTTGGGAGACCCAACTTCCCACCCTTTGATATAACCCGTCCCTCTCGATTTCAGATATGTCCCTCCTCGGAAGATGACTCTAACCGACAGCTATCCAGAGAGCGCTATTGCCAATGTGCTCCTCCTCCAGGAAACTGGAATTTTAATTCCTCATTATCCATACATGATCTAGGAAAGTTGTGGAAAACGAATGACTGGTATTCGTTTTATTTGAAAGTGTTACTTGAATTAGGAAGTTTTTCAGCATTGTGGGATGTGAAGCCAAGAATATAAGCGACGCAATACACATTCTTACGAACTCCTCCTTTTCTATAATGGCAAAAAATATAGTTCTTTAAATGGTTTGTTTTGAAACAATTTAGGGCATTTAAAAATACATATGCTTAAGATGATGAAATTATTTATAGCAACATATTTTAATAATCGAACTTATTATTAGGAAGACCCCAGTTAAGATATTATTATTATTATTATTAGTATATAATGTTTATAATCATGTTTAAAATGCCTAAAAATAGGTATTGACACTATCAAAGCATAGTACTGTCAAAAAACTATTGAAGAGATAGTACCCTATGTTCCCTAAGTGTTCTCTGGCCAATAAACATTTCATATTAGTTTCAGTTCAGCGTTTAGAGCACAAGAAAAAGAAATTTTTGTAGAAGAAACCATGAAGTGTATCCTAATTTCCAAATTCAATTAGAGGTCAAAAGTTTGAATGTTTAAAAAATTTTTGGTAGGATAGGAATTTTGTCAATTTAATGTCAGAATCAACTTCGATAAATGCGAAAAGTTTTGTGCTCGCAAACACTACTTTATGAACCATGGCAAAACGTCCATGGCAAAATACTCCACTAAAACCTTGCTATAGCTTATATAGTCTTAAGTACACGACCAAGACCTTATCATGAAAACAGATTGAATGGTCGACATTGTCTTTGCTGCAGGAATACATCCGGCTGTAACAGAAACTGTGAATTGGAAGAAACCTCCGCAGAAGTGAGTGTTTGGTTTGAAGAGAAACACTGGAAAAAACTGTCTGCTACGTAAGTGTTACGTGTTCGGGATGTTGCTCTTGGAAACCTTTGAGTGTGTAAAGGGATAAAGAAGGCTCACGCATCCATTCTCCCTTTATATCGTGGTGATGGACTTAAGAGCGAAGTGACGGACTTGGTGGGGAATGGGGACCTACTTAGAGCGTCCCGGAGTGTTCTCTTCTCTTGGCACAGAATCTATTCCTAAGGAACTTGCGGATGGAGCGGGTCTTAGGAGGTACTACGCTGGGGGTGAGAAGGAAGGGTTGGGACAGGGAGGTAGGGTCTGGGACGCACGAACTATCCAGGCCGGAGAGAGAATGTGTTACCGGGGAAGGATAAAAGGGAGGGAGAAGCCTAGTCGAAGGGGGTGGTAGAGGAGAGGGGGGGAGAGGGGAGGAGGAGGAAAGAGGGAGGGAGTGTGGGGTTGCAGCTCAAAGGAATGGAGCAAATCTCATTGGCATAGTTTGGAAGAGGACGACGAGGGCGGTGTGCTAAATGCGATGGCGCGGGAGTGGGGGGGGGGGGGAATGGGAGGGGGAGGGGAGCGGTGTATGCGAAGGAGGGAGGGGTTGACGTCCCGTTGAAGAAGAGTCCCGCACCATTCGACAGCCGCTCACCTCGATGATATCCCTGCGGACGTGTATGGGCCTGGATTCACAACTTAAGGTTAAGGTAGTGCGAGCGAGATAGTTCCCTAATCATAGTAGAGACCATATTCGATATATACGTTTTAATTTCACCAACTGTTAGACACACGAATTAAAATTGCATTGTAAATGAAAAGTACAACTTAGTTATTCCACGTAGATTTATTGGGGCAATTCTCTGTAAACTCGCAATGGCCCATACTGATAAAACATGGCAGGGGACTGTTAGGTTCAACAAGGGACTGTTTTGAACGTGACAGGGGACTGTTAGATGAGACAGAGGACTGTTTTATATAGACGTGTCATATTATTAGTATCAATCATTTATTATTTTTATACTTCTTCTATCTTCTATCTAACTTAACACTGATTTTGTTTCATTTCACGCCAAACAACGTTTGTGAGCATAACAGATATTTTCTATAGTAGCTTTGAATTTTTGGCAGAGGACTGTTTGAAAAAACTCCGGACAACATTTACATGACATTATAAAAGTTAAAAAATACGTAACTAGACCTTGTTTTATGAAAAAAATATAATTTACTTATTCTATTCTTAGATATTAATTGCCAAACTGATGTAGTCTTAATGACTTTTTTTTTAATATTACCTCTAAGTGGGAATTCTGGGTATGGGACAGCCAGGGGACTGTATTTTTAAGGCTTTGATAATTTCTAGAAAAATAGGTAAAATTGTTATCGTTCTAAATACTGCTTCGCTATAAAGTTTTAGTCTTTTATTTAAATAAAGAGCGATATTTATTTTATTAAATTTAATAATTTAAAATAAAATCGGTTCGGACAGCCATTTACGAGTTTACAGAGAATCGCCCATTAACAGGACAACCTAGGTTTCGACGAAGCTCGTCATCATCAGGTTCAGTATTACAAAAATACAGAATATATAGTCCCACAAAATCGGAAGGGGGAGGTAGAGGTGGTGTAAGACTATATATTCTGTCTTCTTGTAATACTGTACCTGATGATGACGAGCTTCGTCGAAACCTAGGTCGTCCTGTTAATAAATCTATGTGGAATAACTAAGCTATACTTTTCATTTACTATGTTAAGAAAATTTCACGAAGTCACGCAAGAGACAACGGAATAAATATTGAATTATTAATGGTGCAATAAAATAGTTTTACATGGCAGAAGTTGTAAGTAGTCAAATGAAAATATATAAATAAGTATTTAACTTGACTCAATATTTTCACGCGGTACATTTGAAACTCCTTGAAAACGGAAGGTTTATCGTGAACCCGAAGAATTTACTGCGGTGACAATATGAATAATTTTCAAAAATACTTGAAAAAAGACACAATCTACACACTGTTGATTTTTGACGAGGTCTAAGTGTAGGGAATGCCTCATTTTTAATATATCGTCGCTCTGGAGTGCATACACGTACCATTTCCCATGTAAAAGGGCTGATATTTTTTGGAAAATATCTCGGAAAGTATGTGGTTAGGGGTTGAATTTTTTGTCAGTGGAAAGGTGATATATTTTTCTTTAAAATGGAATGAGACCGAATTCATTGATTTATAGGTAAAATGATATTTCGCTCAAACTACCTTAAACTTTCCTTCATCAATTAACCGACATTCTTGAGTAATCTGCAAATCCCACGCTCACAGCCGAAATGTTTTTTAAGTACGTCCAAGACGAATGCGCATTTGAAATATACTGATTTTACTTATAAATGAGTGAAAGGGTATAACACATTTTTTTATGATCGTCTGATTTAAAGAAAAGCCACCGTCATGGATTATTCGGTACGTGATTCCCTTGCATAATCGACGTTGGATATGTTGGCCGCATTTCTGTGAACTGCGCTAATATCTTGGACGAAGTTTACATAAAAATATATATATCATCTTATGGCTTAAGTTTACCTGACATTAGTGAACCGAATGTTGGGGAAGGAGTCCCCTTGGGAAAGAGATCCCATCATAGCTGCCCTCGGCCCGCCGCAATTGCATTTGCCACGTGAATGAAAATAGCATTGGTCATGCTTTTATCATTTCAGGTAGTATTATTATTTGTAGTAATATTGAGAAAAACATTGTGAAGGAGTTCTCTGACATAAGGGTAGAAGAATTTGACCAATTGATGTGGAAATAATAGTGCTACTTCATGGGGTTGCCCTGGGAGCGTTAAGACTTGATATCGAATGTTGACAATTATCTTTCCTGCTAAGCTTCTTCAGCTAAGATTCAGTATTTGCAGTAGGTCTAGATTAATGCTTCCTTTAGGTTGATAGAATGCCTCGGAGAGCATACGTAATAAATATGTTCCTATTAGCAGGATCCAAAGTGAAAATGATGAAATTAGAATGAGGTACAAAGTATCATCAAGGGTGTAAAGCGGTGAACACAACTTGTTCTTTTCATGAATTTACTTAGATGACATTAATTTAGCATGCTCTTTAAATCTTCCCGTTTATTAGTTATTAATCAGCCTTTAGAGTAATATTTTCCCAAAATAGGACATGAAAACATAAAATAACCAGACCCTTTTCTTGTAACGTGTATCAGTTCTAATTTTTTAAGACTTTTAACCCTTCTCGTCAGTGTTTCCCAAGTCTCTTCCATTAAGGGTGTAATCACGAAATTTGAATTTTTACAGCGCTTCTTTCTGGTGAATTTGATGCCTCCTTTACACTGTCAGCCCTTCTTTTCGATTGCTCAACAATTTGTCATGCTGAAAATGTTAAATATTACCCAAAGTTTGAACTCTTGCAAATGATGTGGAACATTTGGGCTTAGGATCCTGCATATTCCTAGCCGAATTAGTAAGGTCTTGGAGTCACCCGCAGAGGAGTTGCGGAAAAACACGAAATTAACAGTATGAAAAGTATTCACCTGGAAATAGGATACCAAGCCAAACTAAAACCCAACTTAAATCTTCATATCTAGCGACGAGTGCTTTAAGTTCACGCGCGGTGGGTGGATTAATGCACTAAAGCACTCTGCGTGAATCCTGGAGATCAGTATGGGAAATCTAAACCAAGAGAATTGATTTAACGATGTTAATTTCGTACATTTGTTTCTAAGACTATATTGCACAGCTGGACGAACCCTCGATAGGTTTTGCATCATTCGCAAGTCCTTTTGGAGTCGAGGGTAGCTGGAGTTCCGCTTTTGCTGCTGATCCTTACGAGGCCATCATTATAAGTACCAATATTTTCCTCCTCTGAAGAACACCTTTAGAATATGTGGGTGACATGTCTCATTTATGTTGATGGGTGACGAGAATGTTCCGCACAGCATATCGTGCGCCACGTTCGCCCAATTAGCACGCCATCAGGAGCGCCGTCGCCAGCAGCACCGCGCGGAAGAGGGTCGTCCACGGGCCGAGCGCCGTTGGCGCCGCGGCGTTGGTGGACGCCGCCATGGGCGACTTTGCGGCGGGCTCCGCTGCGTCGTTAGCCTCGGCGTCCTCGTCCGTGGGCGGCGGGCACCTGCGGGTGATGGCGTCGATGTCGACGGACGCTATGGGGCGGCCGTTGAGCGCCAGCGGGGAGATGCAGTAGTTCCTCGCGGCGAAGTCCGATGCGTTGGCGAAGGGCGAGCGGAGGAGCGTGCGCAGGCGGCAGTCGCACGGGAAGTGGTTCCCGAACACGGTGAGCGCTTCGACGCCCTCGATTCGCACGGCGCCCGACGCCGGCGTCTCCAGCAGGTGGTTGTTGATGAAGCGAATGGCGCGGACGCGATTGTTTGGGCTGAGCGCGAGGGACTCGACGGCGTCCACCTGCAAAGATACAAATGAGATAAGAGTGCGTGAGAGAGCCATTTAAAATAAGCAGAAAAATATCTCCATGCTGCAAGTAGCGTGAGCGAGAGACCAATACGTACAAAATTCAATGAATTCGGCCTCACCACTAAGAGTCGGATCTCATTTTCATAACATACTACTAAAGTATTAGCCATTCATTGCCCTACATTTCGAGGCATTTGCTCAAATAAAGCAACTGTTTTTCATGAAATACAGACCGACTTTTCACTTCGGAGGAACATCAAAAAATGCTTCAGGAAGTTCTGACTTACAAAAAACGTCAGGATGTAAAAAAAGGTTGTATGTTTTTAAGTTACTGTGCATATGTATGTACCTTTCACCTATGTACTTTTTTAAGCAGTCATAATAGAAGCATAGATTGTGAAGGTATTTCCGGTGCACAGCGAAAAAAACAGAATTTTAAAGCCGCTAAGGTGAGTTAAAAATTAATGTTGACAATGTAAGGATAAGGCCGTCACCGTACGTGGAGGACTACTAATTAGGCCGGCGAAGGTCCGTCAGGGGAATCGAGGGAACGCAATAAACACACCATTTCCTTGAGATCGTACTTTATTACACTCTCGGACGAGGGTTGGGGTTCGCTTCCCGAATGCCCACCCTCGCCCGTAACATCCTCTCACCCAGCGCGTTCTTTCGCCATCCGACCACGTGACGTCCCATCCTGATTGCCATTGGCTCCCACGCTCCTTGGCGACCCGGGACCCTTGCGGAGGCTGCATCAGACACTCTGTTTAAGGGTTTGGGGCAGAGGGGTGGAGGCGGTTTGGACTGCGAGCATCCCGTCTAAGGATCGCGGAGTGGCCGGAATAAGACTGACGAGTGCGAGGGGGGGTAAGCAGATACTATGAGGTCTGCAGCTCGGAGAGGGAGCCAGGGAAGGGACGAGGGAAAGGGGTGAAGTGCCCATCGCGACCAATGCTTCCTTACAATAAATTGAGTATAAAAAATAAAACTTTTACGGCATTACACTACCCTCTGAAAGCGGCCTTTTGGAGAAATGATGGAGGACAAGCCAGAGAAGAATCCCTAGAAGAAAAAGCCCACTGCTTATGGAACATTACCATTCGTGGCGGGAACAACGGAAAAAATAGTTAGGATTCTCTCAAAGGCCTTATCAAAGGAATCCTTACAGGATTCAACTGCTCAAGAAAGGTGAGGGACCACCTGCCTAACAAATGGACAAACTCCCGCACGCACTCTTTGAGGGTGTGTACCAACTGGAATACTCCTGCGGAAAATCCTACATCGGGGAAACAAGAATATCTGTAAAATGCAGGGTAAGAGAGCACGAACGAGCTACGGGGAAGATGCAGTTTTAACTTTCCGCCGTCGCGGAACACGTTTGGTCAGAATCCGGCCATAAGTTTGACTTCGAGAATCCGAGGATTTTATCTAAGGAAAGCCAGCTCTACCCCAGATTAATCCGGGAAGCCATTGAAATCGCAAAGCATCCGAAAAACTTCAACCAGGAGGACGGATACAATCCCCCTAGTGCCTGAGGGGGGGATGTTAATTCGCAGTTTCCGCGGCGTTGATCAGATGATGTCAACATTTTTCCGGGTTGCGGCCGCGTATGTTGTTGGGTATCACAAGAGTTTCGCCAGCTATTCTGCTGACGTCCCCAGGCGAAATACGCGGGAAAATCAAATCAAAATACTACGCGTGTAAATCAAATCGAAAAATTCCAGAAGCTCAACAGTAAGCAGTATCCACCGACGATCGATCATGGCCCTGAAAAGGACCGTTTTGTCGTGAACCGGACCTACACCTAGATGACGCTGCCATCTCTGTTTTGTCCAAGAGATTGAACTTCACTCTAGCCCCAAGAGCAATATATTAAGAAAAGATCATCTCAGAAATGGAATCATCAATCCTGAAACTACCAAAAGCAGCCGCCGACGAAATTTGTGAAGATGTCGCACGTATCCTCCAGGCTGCAAGACCACCTAAACCGAGCACCACAGCCAAGGAAAGGAGAGCCTTGAATGAGATCTGAAATAACGAGGGGATTCTTATTTCACCAGCGGATAAAGGCAACGCAACGGTCTTAATAACCAAAGAAGAATTAGAAAAGAAAATCATGCATATACTCAGCAGCCCGACGTATAGGAAGCTGAAAACTGACCCAACGGCCAAAACGGAAAAAATCACCAAGGCAACCATCAAGCAATCGTCAATTCCCAGAGAAGAACAACGAAGCCTACTCCTGACTGCAGTCAAACCACGAAGAATATACGGCCTGCCTAAAACACACAAGAAGGGCATACCTCTCAGACCTTTTGTGAGATAGATCGACGCCTCGACTTATAGACTCGCCAAATACCTGGCGCAGTCTGCAACAATACGTTGGGCAGACACCGACCTCAGTGAAGAACTCAACACACTTCGTTGACCTCATAAAAAAATGTCTCCATCAACGACAACGATCCTCTCGTCAGCTTTGACGTAGCATCGCTTTTCACCAACGTTCCTGTCCAACAAAGGCTGGAAATTATCAAAGGACTCACATCGCGTGAAATCCCTAAGGACTTCCCGGAATTGTTGGAGCATTGCCTTCGGAACTCCTATTTCCAATGGAATGGATGCTACTATGAGCAGACGGAATGCTCAGCTATGGCTTGGCCACTATCCCCGGTAGTAGCCAACCTTTACATGGAGTGCTTTGAGAAGAAACCACTAGAGACCTACGACAATCGACCATCACTTTGGTTGAGATACGTGGACGACTCCTTCGTCATTTAGCCACACGGCGAAGAAAAATTGGACAAATTCCTGCTACATCTACACTCCCAGCATCATACATCCATTTCACGTTGGAAGTGGAAAAGGGGCATCGATAGCCTTTCCTGGACGTAATTGTGAAAAAGAAAACGAACGGGAGACTTGGACACGCCGTATACAGGAAACCTACACACAACGATTGCTACTTGAATGCTGCATCACATCACCATCATAACCAGAATACTAAACTGATAGCCACACTCGTCAATTGAGCATATAAGGTATGCGACCCTGATTCACTATTTAGCGAGGAAAAACACTTGTCGGCAGCATTACAAAGGAATGGATACAGGAGTGAGATGGTCCTGAAAAGGGCCGAGAAAGAAGAAAGACTAGTCCTATCAACCATAGCACCTGACCTAGGCACTAGAGGAACTCAGACCGGACCCCAAGGCATTTATAACCATCCCTTTCATCGCGGGGACTTCGGAGAAAATCGCAAGGGCCTCACGTGGTCACGAAGTTCAACTGTGTTACCAAGGTAGCCGACATTCTACCCGAGCCCAAGGACAGAATTCCATCGACACACTTCGAAGGCGTTTACCAAGTGTTGTGTTCTTGTGGCAGGTCCTATATTGGGGAAACCTGCAGAGCATTGAGCACACGGCTGAAAGAACACCAGAGAGTGGCACAAAATAAACAGTTTAAAGCATCAGCCATCTCAGAGCACGCATGGAGTGAAATTGGTACTAAAACTATAAAATTCGAAGATGCCAATATAATAGACAAGGAAAATAGGTACATCCCGAGAATAATAAGAGGCGTTGTAGAAATCATCAAAACACCAGTGAATTTCAACAGAGAAACTGGAGATCCCTTTCACGGTGCATGGAGAAGAGTAATAAGCCACCCACGCACTTACGATACTGCTCCATGATTTGACAAAGCATTGGTCGTTTTTTGGTGCCAAATCTTGCCTATATAAGAATGAGCCAAAAACCTTCTCGCCGTCCTTCACCTGAGGACGCCAGCTGGCGAAACTGTTGTGATAACATACGCGGACCCAACCCAGAAAAATATTGACATCACCTGGAAGAGGATATTCAAAAAAGAAATACGGGAAACCAGCAATGCGCCAATCAGACCCCGCTATATAAGACGGACCAGAGCACTGCTTCGCCACTTCAGACCTGAAGACGCCTGCAGGATGGCTGGGTAAACAGTTGTCAACTATGGACATCACGCGAAGGAACGCTCGAAAGCTGTTTCACATCGAATCAAACCCCGCGGAAATCTTTGAATCATTACACAACCCTGTTTTCTTCATGTTTCTTACTGTTTTTTATCATTTTGAAAAAATTTGGCGTTAACCTCTAAAATTTTAGTAGGCAAGTCTTGCTCTATCTGCCAAAAATTAGGTGCATTGAGGCGAGTGCTATTAGTGTAGCGATCGGCAGAATTCACCTTAGTAGCAAAAGACAATCGCATTACCCCTGCAGCGTTCTCGAGCCACCGTTTCCTGCACTTATGGCCCTCGTCACCCCAAGCGATACGAATTTGGTATGATCAGGCAGTGAGCGTAGAGCATTTAGTTTCTAATAATAGTGAAGTAATAACGAGTTGGTTTGAATGGCTCCATCCCGCGTGAGTCTTCGATAGTTGTGGATATCAATTCTTACTCAGCATATGATTCATGATTATTTGTCATGATGGTGAAGAAAGCTATCTATATCACATAGTATTTAATTTCACTTCCAGTTTGATATGCTTAACATAATTTTATCAAGACTTATTAGTGATTTTAAGTGTCGGATCCAGGCATGAGCTCAATTTCAATTTGTACAGAATACTCAAATTTATTCACGCAATGGAACAATTCCATTTTAGTTACCTTGATAATGCACTGTTTGACGTATTAGTTATAGCTAATGTAATCTCTCTCAATGCTGGAATACTTCTTAAAAGAAAGTTCCTCACCTCAATTTTACTACAGCCTATCCTTCGTTTATCCGTGAATAAGTATCTATAACAATATTAACTGGAATGAATTGGTAACCAAGTGCATTCCGCTTGCGTGGAGTTGAATAATATAGCTCCAACTATTTGTCATCATCTTTTTTTAACCCTTCGGCGCTCGCTTAAAAAAGCGATCATATTTTAGCTCTTTATTGCTCTTTTGTCTCATAAATTCTATTATCACGTCGGGCACTTTTTGAGTCTTATCTACTAGTTATGGGCAACCTTTGGAAGTCACTAGTTCCCAACTTCGTTGCAACTCTTCGCTAGATTAGGCTGAAACTTCCGCGCGACTTTATCTCTTTCCCCTCATCGTCGCCGGCAACTGTTTCCATCACATGCCACGGCCGCAAATCTTTGCCTGCAGCCGGAATCGCGATGCAAATTTATTGTAATAGAATTCATTGCATGCTCTCCACCACGTGTTTTATTCCATCGGTGAGCCCGGAGGGAAGGTGAGGCGGCGGGTCCACGCTCCGACGGACACGATCGCTATAACGAATCTCGAATCCTCCGCTAACGCGAGAAACTTCTACGTCCCACGGAGTGCCCTCTGTGCATTTAATCGAAAAAACTCGCTCAATCTCCTTGTTTTTATGGAGACAATATTTTCTTTTACGGCTAATCTGACGTCTCTTTTACAGTATCCTCACTAATAGTTCATTGTTATACATTTTAACTAATAATGTGGCTTTGAGGTTGAAAACCTTACGTATTATATTTGCCATCTCTTCTTGTATTCTGCCATACATAGTTTTTTATCTACATTTGTATCATTTTTGTCCAGTTATTTGGAACATTTTTGTGTAGTTCAGGAAGCGTAGATGCGTAAAATGAGCAAGTTAGAGGGAATACGTTGAGTGAACTTGGATTGACTCTAAAATCTGAGTTACTGTGCTAGAAGCGGACTACGCATTTAAATAAGCAAGTGGGGATTATTGAAACTTTGAAATTGATGAAATGTTTAAATAAATCCCTCCCATTTTGAAATTCTCTGTCAAATAGTATTTTTTAATGTGCCTTAAACATGGAAATGTGCCTTATGAAATCATTTGAAAGAGTTCCTCGGTAGTCCAAGGCATAGCTTTATTTATTAATTAATTAATAAAATCGCTATTAAGAAGTTTAAATCAGGTTCAATAAACTGAATAAATAATAAATTACAGTAATAAATAATAGGAAAAAATAAAACAACGGTATCCGCACGTTTTCAAGTAGGCAGTTTCGAGGCGAGGAAGGAGTGTGTTACACGGCGCGTTTCAATTGAGTGAAAGGTTGTGCGTGAAAGAAATTTTAATGCCAAATAAAAATTTTACAGGAAAAAGTATGATTCACGAAAAAGATCGGGATTTGAGGGTCTAAAGTCTAGTTTTCTCTTTTATAATCGCTTTAGAACTAGTCGTGACCGTAAATTTTTAGGAATCACCCGTTAGTACGCGTTTAATGTGTGAATACATGATTATAGAGACAGTTGCCTGAACTGTTGTTCAAACCTTCTTTTGTGAAAAAAGGATAGAAAACAAGTCCTTATAATCTAGTCACCTCGCTTGAGTTCCAAGATGTCTAACATCCCTTTTTTCTCCGGGGTTTCCGCTTTTCAAATGCATTTTTATTGCATTTAGTTTTGCATTGCATGCAATGAAAATTTTGAATTCAGCGACTTGTTATTAGTGAATTTAGCGGTTTCCAGGACGCAGTGACTGCAAGTCCGATCATGAGGTTTTGTTCATATTTTCTAAATATTTATGGGAAAAAACTTACCCGAAATAAGTAAAGGAGTAACTACGTAACCTTTGGAAAAGAATCTCACGAAAAACTATACCCTTTTGACATTTTTATCCATTTCAATGGTGTTCCTTGCTATTCAGCTTTTACGCAACTCAGTTCTCTGATTGCGCGTTCAGGAGTCGTCTTGAAAGAAAATTGTCAGAAAGCCAAAAGTTTGTTCCAAAAAACGGCTGTTTGAAATATCAGTATGACAGGAAAATAGCTGCTTATGCGATGAAACATGAAATTATCCGAGTGCCTTGACGGTTTGCATGCCCTGGAAATTTATTCAGGAAGGACGCGATCTCGTTAGTGACTAAGACGAAACGTCACAGCCGCGATATATAGCAGTTTCCCCAAAAGTAGATTCAACAGCGACGTCATCTGTCGAAACAAATACTAGATTCCACCGTTGTTAGAATCGGTTTAAATACTACTGCTTTCGCTTGCTAAAATCCCTCGGAAAAGTCGATAAAAATTCAAATGCAGATTATTCAAAATGCAGATTGCTCCCAAAATATTATAAAAGAACGCTCCCAGGCATAGCCGCTGACAAATTTAGACTCAATATTGCAGTGATTTACTGGCAAATGAAAAAGCAAGATAGGAAAACGTATGCATACCCATTAAATTAATCGGGAGGATTTTGATTCAAATAACATATGTTAGACAAAAATTCCATGTTCATTTGATTAAAAGAATGTTTTTTTCTCAATGTATCACCGATTTCACTTGTAAACCAGTATATTTTCCGATTCTATTGGCACAAAATAGCGTGGGAAGAAATTCATGTCTTTCTTATGTATCTAAAGAATTAACTTCTCGTATTCAGTATATGAACATGAGTGCATGTAGCATCTGTTATTTTATCGTCGAATCATCTAATTTGATATTTGAATTTTTATTTGATTTCAATTTAATTTGATTTGAATTTTGAGTGCTTTTTGGGGACTTCTGGTGAGTGATTTCTGGGTATTCAGTGAGGGCACGACTTGATCGACCCTCGGGAAATGCGTGGATTTGACCCTCAAAGCTGTCGACAAATCCCAACTCTTGAATGGCTCCTTTTTAATATACGAGCCTGTGACGTCAACATC